>MJUU01000018.1:7376-18746 GCA_002080025.1 Modiolus philippinarum | reverse complement strand
CATTCAATTGACAATTTCAAATATGTAGGAATAGAAATCAGTAGAAAAGAAAATCAAGCATACAGACAAACAAGAGAATCCCTATTTATAAAAACATAAAAGAGTAATGTATAATGGCGTTTCTATCATTTCTATGTATCAGCAATTTTTCTTTGAATAATTTGTGTAAGGTATCAAGATCAAGATTAGCGTTATCTGTGACGTAACGTTGTTTTTTCTGTATCTAGTGACATTTTTGTTTTGCATCTGACGAAGACGGCTGTGTCGTTGAAATATAATGCAAATACTTTTTTTTAATATTGTACAAGTTATTACTATGGTCTACTATTTTTGTTCAGAAAATTGTACACGTAATTACTTTTACAATTCAAATTGTACAGGTTATAACTTGTATAATGCCAAGTTGAACATACAAGTTATTACTTGTACAATATTTTAATATAAGTAATACATTGTACAAAATAATAACATGTACAAAACATATATAACAAAAATACGTGTAGACACGCTGTATGAAATATTGAAACTAAAATCAAGGTGGGATTGATAGTGTGCAGCGACCGGAGAATTTTGATAATTACTAGCCAATCTTGAACACATTCAGAATAAGGTTATTAAATTATCGGAAGCAAGAAAATGTATGTTATTACATGTACATCAGTTTGTCATACCACTTAAAAATTTGTTTTTATTATCAAATTCTTTTATAAGTTTTGGCCCATATTTTCCATTCACACATCGGCATTTTTGCCTTTTTAATTCTTGTCATCGCCACTCATTTCGACTGTACTCCCTGTCTTTTCCCGCCCCAAACCAAGTATGGGACAAATACATTTAGTAAGAGACCTAAGACCGAAACTTGATATTCACCGATTAAAGTTGGCCAAGAAAAACTGCATAATTTTTAATAAAAATATCTGCATTTTGTCTGTAAAGAAACTACTCCACATACATGTATATGTAGGCCAAAATAGTATCATGTGAAATAAGTTTCAAATGGAACAAATGTTATTGATATTTCTCTAATTCTTGTTCAAAATAAATACTTCCAAAATAATGTTAGATGAGATTAATAATCAACATGTTTAGATATTGATCTCACTTGCTGATTGGTCAATCAGTGTCAGTTTCTAGAAATAGTGCAACCGTATGTTGATGAAATTAACACCTGCATCATTGTCTAGCGAACTGGTTTTCGCATTTTTATGACTAAGATATCTCAATTTATTGATAATATGACATTTTTATCAAAAATATTACACTTAACACCCTTTTCAATGAAAGGCGCAATAATACACATTGCAACGATGATAGCAACAAAATGGCGGCATACTTGAGACTTCAGACTACGGAGATCGCTTTACGTCAAATAAACTGAGTACGAATTAGAGAAAAAATCTCTAACATTGTTTTCCGGTTTATTACGATAATTTCTCACATCTCGATAGTTAAATTTTCACATTTTAAAGTTCTCGGATAAACCTCGAACTTTAAAATGTGAAAATTTAACTATCTCGATGTGAGAAATGAACGTAATAAACTGGAAACAATGTTAGAGACTATATATCTATATGAGATTTATTCTGTCTGGAGATTATTTCACCAGGTGAGCAGTAAATACTTCCAACTGGAGATTGATTCACTAGGTGAGATATAAAATAGGTTCCTTTGGAATCTATTTCACAGTTGATACTATAAACAGTTACATACATGTATACATCATTGTCTGATTTATATAATGTACACATGGTTAGACCGTTATCCTGAGTTAATCGAAGGCTTTTTTTACATCACAGATCTGTCGGAAATTGATCATTTAAAACATTTTGAAATGACCTTGAGTAAAACTTGACTATTGTTTATGTAATATTGTTGTGACGTGATATAATTCATAGAAAAGTGTTATTAACACATCTTTAAGTTAGTAATCAGTCGCGGATCCAAGGAGAGGGGTGGCTCTAACAGAAAAATTATTGCCCCCCCCCCCTAGCAGAAAGTCTGGATCCGCCCCTAGTAATACAATATAGGTCTTTGGGCAAGAACCAGATATTGACCGTTTTGAAAACTACAATTACGTTATCTAAGCAATGAAGGGGTATGGAGTAAATGTACATGAGACAGTCTCTACAAATACATGGTAAAGCAATGCATTGGAACAACGCTTTTATTATTGTTCAGTTAGTTTCAAAAAGACAGGAGGAGATTTTCTTCAAAGAAATAGTATTAGTCTTCTTTCGTATCAATACAGTCAAGTCCCTTGTCTCACGTGATTGGGTTTATCTTGTGGTTAGTATATATTATTGAATTCAGTTCCTGAACGGAAATAGTGCACTGTAAAAATGGTGTTTAGGTTTGGAACACATATAGAACATGTTTAGCCCTAAACATGTGTAAGATTATGTTCTAGTCCTAAACTCTTTGTGGCATAAACATGTTTAGAGTTTAAACATGATTAGAGGTTGATAATATATTCCTAAACGCCTAAACACTTTCTTAAACGTGTTTAGGTCTAAACATGTTTAGATATTTTATAAGAAGAGTTATAGCTCGTGTAGAGGGCACTGTAGTCTTTCTTTGTTTGAGTTTAAAAATAAAAACTTGGCGATAAACAATGCGGGAGACTGAAGTATCTTGATGATGATTATGTTGCTATACAACAGACATATTTTGTTTCAAAGGTATGTTTTACATTATTTTGATATATATTTTAGAAGGTTGATGCTTATTGATGTATTTTTTTAAAAATTTTATTCTGTGTAATGCATTCAATTATTTTGCCATTCACCTTCAACTCTTGTGAAACTACATTATGTGCGATTTAAAAGAAAGATTAATTTTAAGAATGTGTGTACATTTTTTTTTCAGTAACCTCAGTCACACTTATTCGAAGGATTGAACGGGGGGGGGGGGTCTCAACCTATACTTTTGGGTACAGACGTACGGCTGAGACTCTGAGCTGAGATTTTCAAAACACCCCCCATTCATATATTCCATATTTTGGATAACCATACCCATTCATATATTTCCGTTGAAAAATCCGGACCCAATCAAATATTGTGACCTATTTCATGTTTTATTGTTGCCAGTGCAAATATTGCACACTGGACACTGTTTTCGTAATATAATTTACAATTAGGTTAATTTTTGTTACACTTAATCTCAAAAATTAAGATTAAATGTAACACAAACATGATTTTAATAATTTGCATGCCAAATTATCTATCCATTGATATAACAGATTGATGAAAATTGCACCCCATTGATATATTTGACCTGTAAAAAAGTGACCCATTCCAGCGGTACGTCTGTGTATACCAGTATATAGGAAGAGACCCCCGGGGGATTGAATAATATTTTAGCATTTTAAACTGATTAACGAAATTTTATTTTTATGTCATTTCAGATAAAATAAACCAATCAAGAACTGGCTGCATTTTCTCAACAACCCAAACAATGAAGACAAGAGTCTTTTATTAATAAATTGAATAAATTTAACCAAACCTAAGTAAACAAAAATCCACAACATATAAACAACCCTAAACACGTTCTAAAACTTAACACGTTCTAAGCCTAAACACCTAATTTATCAAGAGCATGTTTAGAGTTAAACATGTGCTCAAGTGAAAACAAAAATGACGTTTAGGATTATGTTTAGACCCTAAACGCCATTTTACAGTGCTTAATAATTTTAGTATACACTGTTAAAATGGCGTTTAGGATCTAAACATAATCCTAAACGCCTTTTTGTTCTCACTTGAGCACATGTTTGTACAGTTAACCCTAAACATGTTCTTCATAAATCAGCTGTTTAGGTTTCGACCGTGTTTAGGTTTTCAGGTTTAGAACGTGTTTAGGGTTGTTTATAGGTTGTGGCCTTTTGTTTACTTCGGTTTGTTCATATTTATTTTTTATTTGATTAATAGTAGATTCTTTTCTTCATCCTTTGGAATGTTGAGAAAATGCAGCCAGTCAAATCAACAAACAGTACTTTGGCTTACTTGATCTGAAATGACATAAAAATAAACTTTCATTAATCAGTTATAAATGCTAAAATATTATTCAATCCTTCGAATAAATGTGACTAATGTTACTGAAAACTGTACAAACATTCCTTAAACAAAGGTAAAAATTTATTCTTTTTCTTTTTAAGCATTGATAATGCAGCTCATGAGAATTGAAGGTGAATGGTAAAATAAGTGAATGAATGACACAGACTAAAAATTTGTAAAAACTTCTCCTAAAATATATATCAAAATCATGTCAAAACATACCTTTGAAATAAAGTAGGTCTGTTGTATAGCAACATATCCTCATCAAAATACGACAGGCTCCTTCGCAACGTTTTTATTTTTAAACCGAAACAAAGAAAGACTACAGTTCCCTCTACACGAACTATTGCTCTTCTTATACAATGTCTATACATGTTTAGACCTAAACACGCTTAAGAAAGTGTTTAGGCGTTTAAGAATATGTTCTGCACTTCTAATCATGTTTAAACCCTAAACGTGTTTCGCAATAAACATGCTAGGCCACAAAGAATACATAACTAGAACAAGATCCAAAACATGATTAGGGCTAAACATGTTCTGTATGTGTTCCAAACCTTAACGCATTTTTCACAGTGATAGGGTCCCCATGCAAGAGATGATTCTTCCGATTTTGGATTAACGAAATAACACACACCTGTATTATACATGTTTGGAAAGAGTAGACCATGGTGCATCGACATGACGATGTCGTAGTTATTGGCTATTGTCACATTTTATTATAATAAGAATCAAAGGCCTGTTCCTGAAATTTTGAAAATTTTGATTCAACTTAAAATTAGCTTGAGTTTACCAATAAAACTGCAACAAAATTTGAAAATTCACTGTAAATTTGATTTGGGTAGTTTGCGTGTTTTACTTTTTATAATGATAAGTCTTTTGTTTACGCAGCAAGTTTCAAAGTTTTAAAGGTCTGTCATTTAAAATAGTTGCATCTCCACAATATGAGGGGTTCTTTCGGGTATAAAAGACTGTAAATTTACAACTTTTATAAGACCATTCGTCAAAGAAAACCTTCAATTTAATCTTAAGCCTAACTTCTAAAAAAATAAACTAAATTTTAGCGAAATAAATCGTACTTCTGTTATTGGTATAAATTAGTCACCCCCTCTTTTTCCCCCAAACACATACTGACACAAACCTTTGTAAAACCGTTGTAATTGAAACATTTACTTATTATGTTATCTGAAATCATATGGAGATATGCACTAGACTTGTGCCTGTCGAAGAAATGTATTTGAGTTATCTTTCGTTGTACATAACAAAATTTTCCGGTTTGCATATCAAGTTTTACCCATTTGTTGATTTCTCTGTAACGGCGGACATTTCTCCCACGATTTTTTTAGCATATGTACATTTTGTATTTGTATTCTCGTTCAAATTGGAATATTTCAGACATTCAGAGAAGTTTTTTCGCATTTAATTAAACGCTGTTAATTAGACTCAAATTTACTCCAATATTTATACCGATTAATTATAAAAACCAGTCAAAAATAACTTACATGCTATGATTCAAATAAATATTTCAGGTCTGGATTTTCAAGTATATAGCTTTTTATAAGCATTTCAAAAACTGCTACTATTTTCTACAACTTAAAGATACAATATCCCACGACCGTTATAGGGTACCCCAAAACAGGAGAAATTAAAGAAGTGGTGACCACAGGAACTTTCTACGACAGCTAAACACATAAAATTTGATAGTTGTTCAAACATCAGCCGTGTGTGATTCTGTAAACCCAAACTCGAAAACTAAGCATCTTTTCGGACCTTAAGCACCCTTCTATTTTGCGTCGTCACAATTGAAAAAAATATACCCAGTGCAGTCTTCATTGAAGCGAAAATCATTCAGCGAGGATAATTTGATATTATTTATTTTTAGTGTACAAACAAATTATTATGCAAAATGGAGTTTGCAAATTTCAATTTCGACAATTCGATTAAATACAAAATTTTTGCCTGTTTTAGTATTATAGTTAAAGTATGTTTCGGAGTAATTGATCATAGATTGTCGAATATGAACAATATCGTCGAATATGAAAAATTCAAATGCATATATCTAAAAATAAATACTGCTATTCCCCCAATTGAAATAGAATTTTTTACTCATGTTTATCAGTTTATTTGCGATACATACACATGTATGCCAATTAGTTGATACATGTATTTTTACAATGTAGTTCTACATACGAAAAGGTTTATTTCTATATTGATCTTGTACAAGAAACTTATTTTCTTTTATTATATTACACCCCCGGTGAAACTGTACACCGTGCAATTAGGGTAACGACTACCTGTACGCAGGGCAGTGCAAAACGAACCAAAAAATAGGCATGCAGACGAAATGTAACTTCATTATTCTATGGTATTTGTATCATATTTATATGCGTATGGGCAATTGTAAAGGAAAACTACACTATTAACCTTTATTTGTCTCAAATATGTAAGCGTATATATTTTTAATAAATCACAATAACCAAAATAGTTAGTGTACACCAAAAACATCAGGGTAGGACTAAGCGTACAGTTGGTAGCGACTTAGCAGTACGCAGGGTAGGACTGATTATTTATTTTAATCATTGTCATACTTCCCAAATAAAAGAAACCGTACATTTTTGCAAATTGTTGAAAATATTTTCATACTGTTTGCCAATGGAGACATATTGTATTCAATGGCGTTTTTTATTATATAACATTACGTTGTAAAAAAGATTTCTCTTCTTCTTTTTTCTCTCCAACAGACATAAAAAACACATCTGGACTTCTTTGGGGGATTTCTGAACCATATTGTCTTAATATATTGATGAGTGAAACGGCAAAATATGTGCTGGTCATAATCACTGTGTAGACACAGACCCTCAAGTACCATTCCTTCATTTTAAAAGCACCCATATACCTTAGAAATTTGCGTTCGCAGCCGATTCTCCAAAACTGTTACAGTATAGTTCTATATGTGTATCTCATTTGTACTGTATTTTCATTGGAATACCAATCGACAACATCCAAGAATAATAAAAATGCAACATTATTTTCAGGAAATACAAATCTATTTGCCATCCTCAGAAATTTTACAATTGTTTGAAGTTTGCCACATTTTGTCATAAAAAGCATAACATTAGGTACATGTAATAAGCCTAGTGAAAAGTAAGCAGGTCCGGGTCGGGAAGACCATTTCAGGAAGCTGGGATCGCGGAGTTGAATGGGAATTCTGGATTTGCTGAAAAATTGACCGGGGAGTCGGGATTGAAATGAAGCGGGATCCGGGAAATGGGATTTTTTTCGACCGGAAATTCGGCATTTAAATGAAACGGAATGAGGGAAAGGGCACATTTGTCTGTCGGGAATTCGATAGTTACCCGGAATTTTTTTTATATAATTTAATGTCAAACCTATAATAATGAAAGGTGTTTAGGCTATTTAGCTTGAATTATCCATTCCTTGGTCTCCAAGAAAATCGAAGCACTGTTTCCATTTTACTCCTTTGTGAGTCAAGTATACATTCCTCGCTACTCGACCACCTTGATATTACAGAAAGGTAGCGTAGGTTTGATCCTTGGACAGGGAAATTTTTCCCACATGAAACTTATTCTTCATCTAATATTTAGGTGACATATAACAGAAGGTCAAAGTTATGCATACGACATATAAATGAATATGCATAAAAAGTAATGGGTTAGACGTAATTAATTCGCGGTTAATAATTCGGGGTAAATAAATAATTTGAGGTAAATTACCAGTTTAAGTGCTTAAAAATCGAGAGAATTAAAGCAAAGACAAAAGAGAGATGGAATTATCAAAGGTATTTACAAGAATTAAAGTGCCTTGAATAACAAAAGAAATGCTCATCAAGATAATTAACTATATTTTACTCGATGTATGCTTTTTGTGCGCTACACAATAAATTAAATCACGCGGACAATCACAAAAAGTTAGTTTCGTTGCCCTTTTCAATTTTACAGTAGGCAGGATTTAGGCGACGGCTTGTCGAAATTTTGATCAAATATAGTTTTACGGGGTAGAAAGTCGAATAATTTTTCAACTCATTTAAACTCATGTAAATTTAGTTGTTACAAACATTATTTATAGTATCATTATACAATGTAATACGGTACAAACCGGTTTCAGTAATATGTTGATGAAGTAACTTGTAATTTTCGAGTAAACAGTTCCAAATGTTTTGTTTCAAAGATTTTTTCAAGGAAAAAAATACCAGACGATATCTTCCTGCGATAGTTGAAACATTTTGAGACACTAGTATGGGATATATACAGTGTATATCTGTAAAATGTGTAGGTTGGTGTATAACGTTTCAAATACTTTCACCATACTACAACCAGACCATCATGCTTGCCCGAACATCGATATCATTTTTAAACTTCAATCATTAAAATTTTATGAGAATGTGTTTAAAAAATAAGGGGTATTTCCCTTTCACATATAGCTCTATCCTTGGTTGATTGTGACTTTTCGTTTGTATCCCATTGGTTATTTGTCCCCTAGCCGTCAACTTCGACATGGTCCTCCAAATGTTCTTATTGATCTTTATTGAAGAAATATTGGTTGCCGGGTTGACCATCTCTAGAAACTGACCTCACAGTATCTAGTACGAAGTTATCTATTTACTAATCGAGTGTATGGCAAGAATAAATGAATTACTTTCGGTATTTAGTTCTGTATTGTCCTTGGGTTGATGACTCTTTTGGTGGATTGTTAGGCAACGGGGTGTTAGCTAAACCAGCAGTAAGTACTTCTGTGGAGGCCCGAAAACCGATTTCATTGGGAAACATGCAATTATAAAATTTTAGACAATTGTGTTTAAATCTAAGGTGTATCTTCCTCTTACAAAGCTTTTCCCTTGTCTGATTTAGCTTTTCCTTTAGATTCCATTGGTTGTTTGTTCTCTGTCAGTCGTTATACATGTATATCTTTCAAAAGTTTTGATCATCTTCACCGAAGACGTAGCTACATGCAGGCATTAGATTTACAGTACCTAGTAGTTAATGTATATTATTCATACACCTAAATTGATCTAGAATCACCAATATCTGAATATTTGGAGTCGCATATCTTGCAGTTTACGCGAAATATAACTACGTCAAAAAATTAATACCGTCCGGTAAATAGCAGAGATAATGTATGTTATTGTACATAATAAAAATATTAGTAAAGTGTCTTCAAATATTAGATTTCTTTGTATGAGGCTTAGTAACAGAGGCAATGCGAGTTTCAGCGACCATTACCGCCTGTTTCCTGTCGAATTCAGTAATACTAGACGTTTATTAGTTTATATTGCAATCTAAAAATAGGTGTGCCTTTATTTTAAATGGTTTAAAACTATTCAAATATAGTATGTAAATGGAACCTCGCTGTTTTTGTCAGTACAAGGATAGTGATAACCTGTTAATTGCGGTGAAAGTGAAATCACCATAAAGAAAATAGATCACAATGATATGCGAATAAAATTGCTTATTTTTAATTATATCTGCAAAATGATTTAATTAATTTCAATATTTTTTTTTCAACAGATGTATCTTATAGAAATATGGAGTGAGTGTTGTCGTCATACAATCAAAAAATTAATACACAGAAAGCTATATGGCGTTGCTTAAATGCTTTATAGTGCTACTTGACGTATAAACTTCATCTTTTTAAATACATATATAATAATTTTTTGTCTCAGCGTTGCAAAAAATCCCCGTCGTGGACCTCAAAATTTAACATAGCGAAGCCTATGTACCTATTTTGTCGTTCATAGAGATCGACAAGTGTTGGTGGAAAAAAATATTTTTTTCTAATTAATGTGCAGTTTTCTTCAAATTATCGTGCTTCAATATAGCATTTTTATGGAGTGATGCAATTAATATTTAAAGAAGATGTCAACAAACACGATCTCCATTTCGTCAAAATCCACTCATCACAATACTATGTCACGTGGTCAGCATTTCATAACACCTTGGCTTGACCTACATTCCAAGGCGTGGAAAGAAAATACACGTTAGAAAATAAGGATTGTAAATCAGGTATAGAATGCATAGTTTCTTTGTGCATGTGAATGCATTTTTGCACTAACAATACTAACTGACTGTAGCATTTTGCTGTCCCAGAAAAATGCGAATGAACGGTTTGGAGAACTGAAGAAATAGCTTCGAAACATGGAAAGCGCGATCCAAGTCCATTCGCTATTTGCATGATTTGTCATTTTTCTATATTTTCTGGTGATTATTTCCAACATAACAATAATAATACCAACTTCAGTACTGTGTTGCACAATAGCATGTGTTGCACATGACTCACGAACTGTTAACAGGCGCCGATCCAGGCAATTTGAAAAGGGGGGGTTCAAATAGAATTTAAACATCGCAGAGGGAAGCGAGGTGCGAAAATTTTTTGGGTTTTTCTTAGTAAAACACTAGCATATTTATTAAAGAATAAATAATTGCCCAGAAAAAAGGGGGGTTCCAACCCCCAGGACCCCCTCCCGGAACCCCCCTTTTGGATCCACCAATGGTTAAAGTTTCCAGACTCAGGTGAAAATTCCAGTCCCCTCCCTAATATGTCATGTGATCAGCTATAGAAGTTGTTACCACGAGTTGTTAGTCTGAGATGATAAAAACTTACCTGAAACTGAAAGCTCGATGTTGCCCGTATTTATCTACATATATAATCATTTTTTGTCTCGGCGTTGCAAAATATCCTCGTCGTGGACCTCAAAATTTAACATAGCGAAGCCTATGTACCTATTTTGTCGTTCATAGAGATCGACAAGTGTTGGTGGAAAAATAAAATTTTCTAATTAATGTGCAGTTTTCTTCAAATTATCGTGCCTCAATTTAGTATTTTATGGAGTGATGCAATTTATATTCAAAGAAAATGTCGACAAACACGATTTCCATTTCGTCAAAATCCACTCATCACAATACTATGTCACGTGGTCAGCATTTCATAACACCTTTGGCTTGACCTACATTCCAAGGCTTGGAAAGAAAATACACTAATTAATGTGCAGTTTTCTTCAAATTATCGTGCTTCAATTTAGCATTTTTATGGAGTGATGCAATTTATATTTAAAGAAAATGTCGACAAACACGATTTCCATTTCGTCAAAATCCACTCATCACAATACTATGTCACGTGGTCAGCATTTCATAACACCTTTGGCTTGACCTACATTCCAAGTCTTGGAAAGAAAATACACGTTAGAAAATAAGGATTGTAAATCAGGTATAGAATGCATAGTTTCTTTGTGCATGTGAATGCATTTTTGCACTAACAATACTAACTGACTGTAGCATTTTACTGTCCCAGAAAAATGCGAATGAACGGT
>MJUU01000017.1:534739-547220 GCA_002080025.1 Modiolus philippinarum | reverse complement strand
GGTGGTGAACGGTGTCTAGTAATTTAATGTATGATTTACGGGCGGAATCGTAAATAAAACATCCATAATCAAGTTTTGACCGAATCAATGATCGATATAAATTAAATAAAACAGTGCTATCCGCACCCCAGTCGGTACTCGACACAACTTTTAAAATATCTAATGCCTTTAGGCATTTGTTTTTCAGCATTTTGATATGGGGAAGAAATGAAAGTTTACTATCAAAAATTAAACCAAGGAACTTGGCCTCTTTTACAATAGTTATAGGGTTATTGTATATGTTAAGCTCTGGGTCTGGGTGAATTTTCCGCCTACAACAGAAATGCATCCCGACTGTTTTCGAGCTCGAGAATTTAAAACCATTTTCAACTGCCCATTTTTCGATTCTGTTTAGGCATAATTGCAGTTGGCGTTCTATGTTATTCATGTTTTTGCCACGATAGCAAATTAAAAAATCATCTACATAAAGACTGGGCAAACTATTTATTTTAATACTAAATAATATGACAGAGAGGATGCTTCCTTGCGGAACACCCATCTCTTGTTCAAACGAGTCAGAAAATGTAGAGTTGACTATAACATTGAATTCACGATCCTTGAGAAAATTTTCAATAAAATTTGGTAAACTTCCTCTCAACCCCATATCAAAAAGATCTCTTAAAATGCCATATTTCCATGTTGTGTCATATGCCTTTTCTATATCCAAATAAATAGACACTGCATGTTCTTTCTTTAAAAATGCATTTCTGATAAATGTTTGGAATCGAACTAGATGGTCTATCGTTGCACGACCTTGTCGAAACCCATTTTGGATGTTCGACAGTAGTCCGTTCGATTTAAGAAACCAAACAAGACGGTCATTTATCATCCGTTCCATTGTTTTACCAACGCAACTAGTAAATGCTAGTGGTCTGTAATTCGACGGTTCTGAATGGTCTTTACCTGGCTTTGGAATAGGTACTATTGTAGCTTGTTTCCACATGGATGGCAATTCGCCGGATTTCCAAATATTATTAAACACAGTCCAAAGGAATTCAAGTGTTGTTTCTGGAAGATTTTTGAGAAGCTGGTAATGTACCTCGTCGGGTCCACAAGCTGTGTCGTGTGCCTTACCCAACGATTTTCTCAATTCATCCATAGTAAATGACGGTTATAATCTTCCGAATTATTAGAAGTGAAGTTTAATTTTGTTTTTTTGTTTTTTGTGCTTTTATTTTCTGAAAAGTCGGACCTAAATTTTTGGACGATGAGTGTTTTTCAAAAGTTTCTGTTTTATTAGCTATATCTTTTTCAGATGTTAAAATATCTTGCCCTTGTTTAATGTGATGGACATTGGCTTAGTATTTTTCCCCTTAATTTTTTTGTACCATATTCCATATTTTGTGCGTGGAGTGTGGCAATATAATTTTGAAACAGAGTTACGCCAAGATGTACGCCTTTTTTGTTTCAATGTTCTTCGGGCTTTCGCACGAAATATACGAAAATTGCCAAGGTTATCTGTTGTTGGATGTTTGTTTAACCGTCGTTCTGCCTTTTTACGACTTTTTAAGGCTTCTTCGCAGTCATCATCAAACCATGGTTTTCCAGGAAGTTTTGGATTGGTAGAGGTCTTAGGTATGGCTTTATCCGCAAAGGAAAGTATTTTTTCAGTGAACAAGTTGATGGGGTCACTGGCGTTTTTAAAAAGATCTAGATGTAATTGTTCTCTGCATAGACTTTCGTATAAAGGCCAATCAGCTTTATCAAATTTAAACCGCTGTGGCTTTGTTGTCGCAGAAGAAGAAAGATGTTCAAGAATAATAGGAAAATGATCACTACCACATAAGTCGTCGTGTACTTTCCATGAGAAACCCAAAAGAAGTGATGGGTCAGAGTAAGATCTATAGCTGTATAAGCTCCGTTACCTGGATAAAAATAGGTGTTGGAACCATCATTGAGTATACATAAACCTTCCTGTGACATTAAGTCTTCTACCTTTTTTCCTTTATCATTTAAAGAAGAACTACCCCATAATGGATTGTGTCCATTAAAATCGCCCATTAAAATATAGGGGGCAGGTAATTGGTCAGTTAATGCCTTAAGCTGACCTAAAGTTGGAATGTATAGAGAGCACATTGTGATAGTTTTGCCTAAAGAAATTCTGACAGCAACAGCCTGAAGATCTGTTTTAAGATCAACGGCACTATGTATGACTTTATTGCGAATAAAAATGGTAGAACCATCAGCAGCTCGCTCATCTTCATCCACATATGTGCTGTATAGTAAATAGTCTTTTAAGTTAATATTATCACTTTTCTTTAAATGTGTTTCTTGAAGACAAAATGCCACAGGATTAAATAATTGAACTAAGAGAGTTATTTCAATCAAGTTAACCTTAAGACCTCTACAATTCCATTGAATTATGTTATTCATTTTGGTGGTCTGATGGGGGATATATCATCCCTTTTAGAGTTTTGCCCTTTACCGCTTTCAGAATGATGAGATCTGCTGGATCTACCTTTTGAGGGGGATCTGGACTGGGATTTCGCTCCTGATGGAGTGTTGTCTGCTCTAGACAGAGCAGCCTCCATTTCCATATCTTCCTCATCGTCTGAATCCGGAACAGTTGGCAAATTGCTGAAACGGTTATGTACTGTTACAATATCGCGCTCAGCTTTTTCAACCCTATTTGATTTCATTACTGGGTCGGGTTTCTTCCCAGACTTATTTTTCTAATTTTCAGAGGACTGTACAGTTTTGTGTTTTTCTGTTGACGTAGTTTGCTTCTCTTTAGCAATTTGAGGACTAGATGATATACTTGCTAAACTTGAAGAAGGTGCATGGATATCGGCAGCTACTACCAGAGACGAAATAGACGATGTTGTTCGAGATGTTGCTGAAGAACTAGTTTTTTTCTTAGCAGATCCATGATCTGTAGTGAGGAATGGCTTATCAGAAGATAAAGGCCATGTATATTCTGTTTGAGTAGAAGTGGTCGACAATTGTTTTATTATGTTAGAGTATAATGGCTGGTTAGTCATGACTTTGTTCGAGACAGAGAAAATTCTCCTTGCCTCCTGATAGCTACAATTTTTCTCAGCTTGGATTTTTTTAATTTCCTTTTGTTCTTTATAGACAGGACAGTCTTTTGAGGAAGCCATGTGTTCTGCACTGCAATTAAAACATTGAGCAGTGTTCTTGCAGGATTGAACATCATGTCCTTCCTGTCCACATTTAACACAGTGCTGTTTTCCTCTACAAGAGTTACTGCCATGTCCAAATATTTGACACTTAAAACAACGTACTGGCGATGGTTTAAAAGGATCTACTTTAATAAGAAAAGGGCCAACATGTATTGATTTTGGTGGAGTCGGCTTTGAAAATTTAAAAGATAAGTTTTTAGATTTATGATTTTTTTGTTGTCTTTTTTAGTGAAACGTTTTACATCAATGACTCCTTGTGGAGATAGTTCCTCACATATTTCAGTGACTGGTAGGTCAGAGAGGTTACCATCTCTGTCGCGAACAATGCCATGACTTAAGTTCAATTTTTAGTTTGCAGATGCTGCAACTGGAATGTCTCCGACTTTGTATAATTTAAGAAGATTTTGGATTGTTGTTGTCTGTCGACTTCGATTAAAATATTGCCATTCCTCAATTTAGTTACATTTTTGACATCGCCGGCGCAGCCTTTGATGGCTTTGTCCAAAACGAAAGGTGAAACTTTGCTTAAAAGTTTTGATTCTACTGTACTTTCTAAAACAATAAACCTGTACCAGTCCGAGTTTCTAATTTTAAATGGTCTATTATCATTTTCATCACTTGAATATTCTAAATCTCTTTTGTTCCCCACCCCCCAATTGTGTACTGGTGTGTCCATATTGTCACCTGAAAATTCACTGACCTGCTCCCCACCCGCCACGGAGTGCCAACAAGGGCGATGCTTGTAAACGGTGGATATCCAACGCATAAAGACTGGAAACCAATCCAGGTCCACCAAGGTGTAAAATACCTGATCGGCCAAATCAATTTCCAGTAAGAAAGCGCGAACCGAAAACATCAGGAATACAAGACAGTATACTCGCATAGAGAATTCCTGTACGAAGACAAGCATCGTGCTAGGGGTTACCCAGCGATACAACTCTTCGGAATAGCATCTACACGATTGACCCATGAGCCACCGCTTTCTTCAGATACTTTTGTTTGTTTCTCAGTTTTAAGCTAAATTCTCATTTTATTCATTCAAGCTGGACTAATGATATCCGAAGGGCTAGGCATGACCAGCCGATTGATCGAATCGGGCCCATTCGACCGCCCGTCTAGATGAAGTAAGGGCCAAAGTAGTGTGTTTCAACTACCAGGATCCCGTCCTCCACCGACACGGGTCGTCAACACACGGCAAACGTGTCGCCTACATTAGAAGACTCTTAACTTCAAGCTCGTAGGTGTGCGCTTCGGACCTATTCTAGCCCGGGAACCGAACAGGGCCTCTGTTAGGAAGACTCATACTTCAAGCACAGAAGATGCTGTGGGCCTATTCTTCAGCCGAGACCGCGCACGGCGGAGGATCTTGTCGAAGAAATTTGTTTATGATATAAGGGTTACAATAATTGCAATTTCTTTATAATAAAAAAAAACACAACAAAATCGGCAAAAAAAAAGAATATATAATGAATGGATATGGAGGAAATGCACATGAGACAAAGTCTCTACAAACACATAGTACTGATAGGCAATGAAAGAAAGCTTTCACCGTCGCATACAACAAAAAGTAACAAACATCATAGGTTGGAGAGATAGTCGCCATGTTTTTAGATTAATGATACTTCTAGGAAATATATATTGTCAGCTCCATTTCTCAGAATGCACAAGAACTATACGACCTAAGAACACAGTGGTTTCTTTTTTAGACCAGTATAGTCAGCGCCTAACAAAACACCTTTACAAATTAAATTCGTGAACATCAAAAATCAATTAACAAACGTCGGCATCTTGTCTTTCCGTCAAGGTTAAATGAGAATTGTTTTCTCTATAGATATCATATGAATGCAGTCAAAATTTTCAAACATTTGCATAGCATTTTACGGGTGAAGGATTAATGTATTGGATTTTAGTTATTTCTATATAGAAAATAACGTTTCAGTAGATTTTCCAGTAGCTGTAATAAGAGGAATATGTTGTCTGTTATTTCAATATCACTCCATATGTTAATCATACCTATTCCTCACGACTTGTGAACTGTTCTTTTTTAAGTTCATATTCCTCAACTATTTGATGGTTTGTTATTATGTCCCCCAAACGAAGTTTGGGAGACATATTGTGTTTACTCCGTTTCTTATTATTATTATTATTATTTGTTTTTTTTTCTTCTTCTTTCTTCCGCTCAATTCTTGTCCGACACGTTTCTCAGAAACTATTGGCCCGAACTTTATGTAACTTCACAGGAATGTTGGCCTATATGAGAAGATGTGCAGAAACCTTTCAAAATTTTCAAAATGGCCGCAGTTGCCATGGAAACAGAAAAAAGGCGGGAAAATTCAAAGTGCTCATAATTGGATGAAATTTTACAGGCAGGTTGCCTAGCATGCATAGAATTGATTTTTGGTCTCAAAATTTTGAAAATGGCGACCGTTGCCATGGAAAAAGAAAAATTGCTGGAAAACTCAAAGTGCTCAGAATTGGATGACATTTTACAGGATGGTTGCCAATCATGCATAGAATTGATTTTTCGTCTCCAAATTTTCAAAATGGTGATTTTTGCCATGGAAACAGAAGAAAGGCGGGAAAATTTTGTTGCCATGGAAACGGTAAAAGGCGGGAAAAATTCAAAGTGCTCAGAATTGGATGAAATTTTACAGGATGGGTGCCTAGCATGCATAAAATTGATTTTTGGTATCAAAATTTTCAAAGTGGCAACCGTTGCCATGGAAACGGAAAACAGGCGGGAAAATTCAAAGTGCTCAGAATTGGATGAAATTTTACAGGAAGGTTGCCTAGCATTTGGTCTCAAAATCTTCAAAATGGCGACCGTTGCCATGGAAACGGATAAAAGGCAGGAAAATTTGAAATGCTCCAATCGGGAAGAAATTTTACAGGAAGGTTGTCTGACATGTGTAGAAATGATTTTTAGCCTAAGAATTTTTATATAAGATTAATGCTATTGCCATGGAAATTGAAAAAGGCAGGAAAATTTTAAGTGGTTCAATTGGATGAGATTTTACCGATAGTTATCTGACATGTAGAAATTAATGCTTAGTGTTAGAAATCTCATAGATGCTGCTGTTTCCACGGAAACGGTGGAAAACATTAACAATGTTCGTTTGGGGGACATCTGTAACGCTCTGTTACAATAAACAATATTTGAAAGTTTGAAATTTAATTATTGGCAAAGAGGTACTATTTGTAAATAAAACACAACTTCGAATGAAGTTGAATTTAAAGTATTTGAAAATGGTTTCGTGGTTCCTATTTTCAGGGATATAACTTTAAAGCAACGAAAACTCCAAAATCACATTCTTTAAGCGTTGCGATAGACTATTTTCAGTCTATAATGTACTTTTTTGAAAAAAATATTAGCAGTTAATCTTGGTAATTCAATTTAATCAATGTCTATACAACGCCGCTCTCGGGAGAAACACAATTTAAATCAAATGAAAAAAATAAAAGTACAGTATAACCAGAGGCTCCCAGGAGCCTGTATCGCTCACCTGGCTTTCAGTTGCCTAAAGGAAACATTGTAAGTTATACAGTTGATCCTCAGTTTCTCAAACTTTAGTAGCTCGAACACCTCCAATATCTTGAACTGTTTTTAAAGTCTGATCATGTTTTACTATTTCTTTGTTGGGTTTTTTTTGACAAAAAACGTTCTTGCTAAGGACCACTTTCGACACCAGTTTTGAAGTCGAGACGTCATTTTGTAAATGGCAGTCAACAAACAATTTTCAACACCGGATTTGAAGTCGCAACAATGAATATCTATTTGGAAACCAAATTTCATTGAAATCGGACAATGTTGAATTTTCCCTCCTTTTATGCGGCCATTTTAGAAAATGGCGGTCAACGAACAATTTTTAACATCAGTTTTGAAGTTGCGACATCAATATCAATTTGGAAACCAAATGTCATTGAAATCGGACAATGTTGAATTTTCCCGCCTTTTTTGGTGGCCATTTTGAAAATGGCAGTCACCGAACAATTTTGAACACCAGTTTTGAAGTCGCAACATCAGTATCTATTTGGAAACCAAATTTCATTGAAATCGGACAATGTTGAATTTTCCCACCTTTTTTGACGGCCATTTTGAAAATGGCGGTCAATGAACAATTTTTAACATCAGTTTTGAAGTTGCGACATCAAACCTATTTGGAAACCAAATGTCATTGAAATCGGACAATGTTGAATTTTCCCGCCTTTTTGGCGGCCATTTTGAAAATGGCGGTCAACGAACAATTTTCCACACCGGTTTTGAAGTCGCAACATCAATATCTATTTGGAAACCAAATTTCATTGAAATTGGACAATGTTGAATTTTCCCGCCTTTTTGGGGGCAGCCATTTTGAAAATGGCGGTCAAGGAACAATTTTCAACATCAGTTTTGAAGTCGCCACAGCATGGCAAACATTTCATCAGTTTACACTTGACCTTCATCTTTTATAATTTAAGGAATAAAAGAAGAAAAATACGAAAATTTAAAAAATTCGGTGAAAAAAGGGCAATAACTCCTACAAGGGTTTATGGATTTTCTTCAAAATTTCGAGGTGGGTAGACCTTGATATGCTGAACATTTTTGCAATTTAAACTTGATTTCTATCTGTTACACTTTTTGAAATAAAAAAAAAGAAATGCAAAAATTTTGAAAATTTAACGGAAAAAGGGCTATAACTCCGAGATGGGTTTCAGATTTTCTTCAAAATTGCAGGGCAGGTAGATCTTGCCATGCTGATCATTTTTACCCTTGTCAGATTTTTGATATCTGTAACGGTTTTCGAGTTATTGGCCAAAACTCCAATTTACCCCCATGTTCTATTTTTAGCAACGGCGGCCATGTTGTTTGACCTACCGCCTAATCGAACACAATTTTGAGAAGCCATACTCTGGTGATGGTTCAGGCCAAGTTTGGTTACATTTGGCCCAGTGGTTTCAGAGGAGAAGATTTTTGAAATTGTTGACAGACGGACGACGGACGCATAGTGATGGCAAAAGCTCACATGGCCTTTTAGACCAGGTGAGCTAAAAATGCCTAATCAATTTTTTCCCAACATTTTCATGTATCTGAAAATCGTCAAGTCCAGAAATTCGGGGGGAAATGGAGAGAGTCCTTTCATTCTTTAGGAAACCCTTAACATCATTTAAAATGCAAATTTTACTAATTCTCGAATAAATACAGACGGATGTCCACGGTGTCAAAGGCAAAAAAATTGTATCGAATGAAAGTTTCATGAGCATAGTATACTTTTTTGCCGAAATTGCAATGAACTTTTGCTATTGGCTAAAAACGGTCTTGCAATTATTGCAAAAATGCAACTATATTTGTAATATCTTTGTTAATAGCAATGATAGCATTCAAACACAATTGAATATTCGCAATAGGTCATGCGCCACCGGCGGATCCAGGCTTCGAAAATGGGGGGGGGTCCGATGGGGTTCTAGTCGATATTTTTTACCTAAATTCTGCACGAAATATAAATTTTTTCCATAAAAAGGGGGCTTCAAACCTCTGGAACACCTAGCCCCCCCCCCCCTCCCCCATGATCCGCCAATGTGCGCTTAATTGTTTAAATGCGAGAGTTATTGCGTGTATTTGTTTCATTCATTTGCAGTGTTCTGTATTTAATTAATCGCAATTATAATGTAAATCTAACCGACTAATTTGTAATACATCGGCAAACGAATACCGAAGCAAGAACGAGGAAAGGGGAAATTATAAAATCATAAATCCAAAATCACGGCAATTCACAGCAAGACGAATTGAGACAGTATGACAAAGACAAAACAAATAAACAAAAACGTCACAAAACTAAAGCCCTATCAGTGTGCATCCCTAATTGACGAAACATTTTACCAGGCGAATAATTTAGTTAAATAATGTGACATAAATATTTTATATTTAGTACCATAAAAGTAATTTGAAGGTAAAAAAAATCTGTAAAAAATAACGTCTCTTTTGTTATTTCCATGCATTAATACAACCAACTGAGCATTGTCACCAGAAAAAAACAAGAACTGGTGTAAATAATGGAGATACGCATCGCAGTTCCAAGTCGGTAAACTTATTTTCACAATTTATAGTACCAGCTAGGAAAGATTCCTGCTAAGATACTGTGTACACAACTTTCTTTATTCGTATTGACGTCGGCAAACGTGATCCTTGACGTTATGAAAAACTAGCATTTGTATGCATAAGTTCGTATCTTTGAATGCATTTATAGAAAAATCAAGCATGGTGACCTACCAACATTTTGATATTTTTAAAATGCTCAGAACTTCTGCAGTATTGTGTTAGTCTTTTGAAAAAACTGTAGAGTATAACTATTTTTAANCATTGAAAAAATCAGAATTCTGTAGGACATCGTCAATTACTTCGACTTGACCTTAAGACAGAAACACGGGTGCTAATGGAGAACTTAGCTAAATATTAGACCCCATTGGTAATAAAGATATTTTTTGGTCATGCATAGCATAGACGCATTTTGTCAGGTGAGCGATACAGGCTCAGTCTCTGAGCCTCTAGTTGATCTTCATCAGACTTGGACTGGATGTATAAAGTCCCTGTCCCTAGCACATTCACTGAGCTTTCAGCTTAGGCCCATTGTTTAGAACCATCTGAGAAGATATTCCTTGACGAGCGAAAAAAAGACTTAATATCAGATACTGTGGCTGATGCTGTTGTGGACCAATGCGACCTCAAGATTTTTTTTAGCAATAATCAACGGACATAAAAAACATTTTACTTCGGAAGTCAAATAAATCGGCCCTTACTATGTCCAGGGACAAGATGGTATCTTATGAGCGTTCGATTTACGATATTTGAAACAATTGCGGTCAGATATTATATAAAGTAAAGCCCTGGGTCCATTCTTTGTAATTTTCGGCTAATAAGCCTTCCATATTCATACATTCCGGTGACTTTAACTGAGTCATTCAAGGACCGATCAGGACTATCACACCCGACACCATGAACCGTATATAAAACACAACATCATGGTCTACAATTATTAATGTCACATTTGGAATGACGGATCATTAACAAGAAAACAAATATATCACAACAACGTCTATACACCGACCAACATGAAAACTTTTTAGCCTATAAGAAATTCGAAATGACAAGATGAAGGAATTATAAGAATGCCTTCCTAGTTTAAGACTCTTTGAAATATTATCTAATTTATTTCACACGTTCTGTAATTGAGAAGGGGTGAGCGCAAAAATTATCTGTACAGCACTACCACCTAACATGACGCCCTTGCATCTTTGTAACACTGACATTTACTAACTTAATGCTCATGAGCTATTTGGTGATTGTTTAAAATATTTAGGATACATTTCTAATATAATGCTCACATATAAAATTTGTTAACATAATCAAATGAAATTGCTCATATGAGCATTTATGATATAGATTCCCTGCACATATGAACTACTATAATGCACAGACCAAACTAATTTGCATACATTTCTAATGTGCAAGTTATTAGTTTTCTATGTGCAAGATATGAACATTTCTCAGTATTTTCTGTTCATTTGTAAACATTTAAAATAACCTACTAGTAACTATGCAGATAATGTTTACTGTGTACCACGAGACAGGTGTTTTTTTTTACAGTCCATCCTTCCGCCGTGCGCGGTCCCGGCTTAGGAATAGGCCCGCAGCATCCTCTGAGCTTGGAGTATGAGTCTTCCTAACAGAGGACCCCGAGGGAACCCCGGGATATAGAAAAAGGACCTAGTATCTCCGGCTTGCGGGGTGTGACCCCTCCTAAACGGGGGCAGACCCCGAGGGTCCCGGGATATAGAAATAAGACCCATTCCGTGGTTGTGCGGGATTAATAAATACACAACCCATCTTTCGGATGGGATGTAAACTCAGGTCCACGTGTTGGAAGATATGCCACGCTTCCTGCACGTTAAAGAACCCTTGTAGCAAGCTTTTTTTGAGTGGTCCGTAGGTGATCGGCTACAAGACTAAATTCTCCGCCCTTTTCGATTTCACCCTACTTTTCCAGTGGCAGTCAGAATTTCCCGTCCCATGACCCTTTCAATACCCCAAAGTGATTATTTATTAACAAACTTGTTCTCGTCTTGATATAGCTGAAATATTGCTGAGTAGACGTTAAACAATATTCAATCAATCAATCAATCCAGTCCATCCTAAAATGCATTTAACCGTGAATCATTATAATATCCTTATTTTTCTTGGTCGCCGGTAACGCACCATTGTCATGCAATATCTGTTTCAGTACCAATGGATCTCGGAACAATTTGGAATTAATTAAAATTGTTTTGTATTTACAGTCTGCTTTTATTAGCCTTGTTACTGGGAATTAAATAGTGCCAAACTACGTCAATGTCAATTTACATTGTTATAGCTCGGAAAACAAAAAATTAATGAAGGATGGACGCATATTGTGTCCGTCTTTCCATCGACGTATAAAAACTGAAAACGTACTGTATTCTCAAATTAACTACTATCTGCCTGTCTATTTACTTCTTCCTAAAATCTGCAAGATTTTTTTTTTCAAAAAGGGGGTGTAATTGAATTTGTGTCAGAACTATCATAAGAGATTTACTCTATTCTATCACTGTATCAGTGTTATCACTATATTTAAGTATTTGCGTGGTAAAACATTAGACCATAATCGCAAGTTGGAAACATATTCACATGTTTTATTAATAAAATTTACGTTTGGGCATCAGCAACTTTTCACAAACAAAATATACTAGTTCCATAATAGTCTGAACTGCCTATACAAAAATTTTTGCGAGCGCTTATACAATACAGGGCAAGCACCTGTACAAAACTCATTCACACGCGTCTCTGTTTGAGCTTTTACTCAATTATGGCGTATTATTTTTGTATAGAAAATATATTTTAAACTAGATAGATCTTTATGCTTTTAAGATATTATCATTCAGAACAAAAAATCAACACATTTTCAGCACTTTTTAATTTTAACAGGAGTGAAAACGTGATTTTTAGCCGAGTTGCGAAGATGTCGAACTCGGCTTATATTTTGATGTATGGTGTCTGGTTGTCCGGGCGTCAATTTTTGGTTTCCGCATGATATCTTGAGAACCACACGTTAAACAATATTCAATCAATCACATGTCTAATCTAAATGAAGCTTTGCACAGACATGATTGATTGATTGAATATTGTTTAACGTCTACTCAGCAATATTTCAGCTATATCAAGACGAGAACAAGTTTGTTAATAAATAATCACTTTGGGGTATGGAAAGGGCCATGGGACGGGAAATTCTGACTGCCACTGGAAAAGTAGG
>MJUU01000017.1:502808-534595 GCA_002080025.1 Modiolus philippinarum | reverse complement strand
CTCATACTCCAAGCTCAGAGGATGCTGCGGGCCTATTCATAAGCCGGGACCGCGCACGGCGGGAGTGAAAACGTGATTTTTAGCCGAGTTGCGAAGATGTCGAACTCGGCTTATAATTTGATGTATGGTGTCTGGTTGTCCGGGCGTCAATTTTTGGTTTCCGCATGATATCTTGAGAACCACATGTCAAATCCCGCCGTGCGCGGTGCCGGTCCCGGCTTATGAATAGGCCCGCAGCATCCTCTGAGCTTGGAGTATGAGTCTTCCTAACAGAGGACCCCGGAGGAACCCCGGGATATAGAAATAGGTCCTAGTATCTCCGGCTTGCGGGGTGTGACCCCTCCTAAACGGACGCTGACCCCGAGAGTCCCGGGATATAGAAATAGGACCCATTCCGTGGTTGTGCGGGATTAATAAATACACAACCCATCTTTCGGATGGGATGTAAACTCAGGTCCACGTGTTGGAAGAAATGCCACGCTTCCTGCACGTTAAAGAACCCTTGTAGCAAGCTCTTCTTGGGGTGGTCCGTAGGTGATCAGCTTCAAGGCTAAATTCTCCGCCCTTGACGATTTCACCCTACTTTTCCAGTGGCAGTCAGAATTTCCCGTCCCATGGCCCTTTCCATACCCCAAAGTGATTATTTATTAACAAACTTGTTCTCGTCTTGATATAGCTGAAATATTCCTGAGTAGACGTTAAACAATATTCAATCAATCACATGTCTAATCTAAATGAAGCTTTGCACAGACATGAGTTATGAATAGAGGAAGAACCATATTGATTTTGAGGTTTGTGCGACAAAAGTCAAGGTCAAAACTTCTTAAAAAAGAACAAAAATTAAAAAATTCCAATAAAGCCTAAAATCACATGTTTGGTATTATATAAATAATAAAATACCGAAGTTAATGTTATAATTTATTTTCTGCGTATGCGCATTTCGACTTATCCGTTTCCACACAATACGTCCAGAACAACATTATACATCCAAATGAAACTTGGTATAAACATGATCAGAGGAGGAACCCTATCGATTTTGAGGTTTGAGCAACAAAGGTCAAGGTCACAACTTCTTAACATGTAACAAAAATTAAAACATTCCAATAAAGCCTAAAATCACATGTTTGGTATTATATAAATAATAAAATACCGAAGTTAATGTTATAATTTATTTTCTGCGTATGCGCATTTCGACAACTAATGTCTCATCAGTGCAGATAAAAACCAAAGCATTTGGAAGTCCATTAACCAAAAACACGTTTAAGCTGATAGAGAACAAATAACCAAAAGGATCTAAATAGAAAAGCCAAATTCAGCTAAGGACAGAGCTATGCATGTGGGAGATACTCCTTAGTTTTAAACAAAATTTTGTAAAATTTAAATATTGCCAGTTTCAATACAATCGGTTTTCAGGTCAGCACCGAAGTATTGACTACTGGGTTGGAAACAAAAAACAAAAAAAGCTAAATAAAGTTTTATTGTTCATACAAAAGTAGTTTTTATATTGCTTGAACATGTAAATTAATTTCATAGTTCTTATTATGTTCACCAACACACTTTTTTTGGGATGTCAATAACTTAAAAATAAGATATAATGAAAAGTCAAAATAAGAAAGGCAGGTAATTAATGTAATGTGAAGAAGTATTCAATATTACTTAAAGCATTTTGCAATGCCCAGCAAAAAATCCTAGATGAAAAAAAAAATCATTCTAATATGGCGTCCTTCAAACGCTTTGAGAACACAACAAGGTACTAATAAGCATAGAGCCTTCGGTGCCGTCACAATATGAATACCGGACGTCATTATCTCAACCGTAAATAGTTCAAACGGGAATAACACATTTTTATTAATTTTATCCGTAAATAAGGCTTAATGTTCAACAAAAAATGGATAAAAGTCATTTTTACAACCTTTATATGCTTGGTTTGTTGTTTCGTGGTCTATTTCGCTCAATTTGTACGACCGAAATGACATCTAAAACATCCTCCTAGTACCGTTTCAAATTTTTAGAACATTTCTAAACCATATTAGAATAGAAATACATTATTGTAATTGGGCTCTATGCTAACTAGAACATTGTGAGACCTTATATTTGTCCTCATTTTATACCTCGCTATCGCGCGGTATAAATATCGACAAATATAAGGTCTTACCATGTTCTAATTAGCATACAGCCCGCTTACAATAATCTATTTCTTAATTTGTGTATTCTGATTTTATATAAATTTGGTTTAATATACTTTTCAAGTATTAACACATATATATAGAATACATTCAGCGTTTTAGTATATCCCATTTGCAAAATAAAGTGTTCCGGTGATCTAATATCAACGTCCATGCGACGCAACCACCCAGAACGACCTAGAAAGACCAGGTAAGATCAGTTTTTTTGTTTTGCGATGACGAAGACGCATGTCTCATCAAAACTCTTACTTTGTGTAAAGTTTTTCATTAGTTTTCATTTACGTCTTAGTCTACGTTTATAGTCAGTTATTATGGACGGGGATTCCGATCATACTCATGAGTCAGAATGCACGGACCCGCCATATTTTGAATATCAACCCGGTTCGTCAGGCACTGGTGTTAATGGGAAACAATCGTCATGTTCTAGAACAGACAGTAAAGTTAGTAAAAAGATTGATTGATTGATTAGTTAGAGTTTAACGTCCAATGAGCAATATTTCAGCTATATCAGGACGAGAACAAGTTAATCAATTCAAAAAATTGAAAGTATCAGAAGAAATAAACAAAGGTGGAAGGGACAACCTGGGCAACGACTTTTGACTGCCACTGGAAAATTGGAGAAATGGGTAGGGGCAGGAAATTTAGCCTTCCATACGACACCCAGTGCGTCTGCTCTCTTTAGAGAAATATAGAAGGGGTCTTTATACTGCATGGAGCGTGGCGTTTCTCCACACAGTTTGGCTACAATGGTTCGCGGTAAGGCTTTCCGTATTATGACCTGACTACCCCGCATAGACAGGGCATTCCCCTATCCACCACCTGGGGACGCGCCCGGCAGCTCTGTAGCCGAAGCCCCTGAAAACTGATTCAGGTGCCGGGTAAGTAAAAAGAAACGTTTGTCTAAAACAGCGACTATGCAGGCTGAGTACGATGTCAAAGTGCCAAAAAAATGGAGGATAATTTCAATGAGAAGTTTGACAGAATGTTTAGTTTATTCTCTAGTAACTTTAAAAATCAGATTAGGGAAAGTTCAGCTCAGCCCAGATCTGATTGTCGAAATGTGGGTAACGTCCCATCAGGGAAGCGTAGGCCACTGATTAGCTTGGAGCCAAATTTAAGCCAGGATTTAGGTTCTCCAAAAATTTCACGCAATAGAGATTTTGATATTAGGTCAGAGATGAACATGAGCGCCAAGAGTTTGATATAAGATCAGATGATGGTGATAATGATAGTGCGTCTGGGAACGGCCCAGTTAATTTAGACACTGATGAAGTTTCAAACCGTAGGTCAGAAAGGTTTTTGAAATATGTAAATGTTAATAAAGCAGATGTGCATGACTCAGATGTACAAACTATAGAAACTATTGATAAAAGTAATCTCTTATCTAAGATGTTCAGTGAGGACATAGACAATGAAAAGAGTAAAGTTGGTTTAATTCTAGACCATGCACAGGTAAATATCCTTGAAAGTTCTTGGAGAACCAAAAATTCTGATCGAATTACATTATTCAGGGAAGAGTATAAAAATGTTTTCCCATGATAGTGCTGTTGATTTTCTTAAGGTTCCTACTTCAGATTATATACTGGAACCAATGTTACGACAAACTCACGGTCAGAAGGCTGTTAAATCATTGGACAGTCACCGTACACTGTATAACCAACCATTTAAACATAT
Source organism: Modiolus philippinarum (assembly GCA_002080025.1). Taxonomy (NCBI): domain Eukaryota; kingdom Metazoa; phylum Mollusca; class Bivalvia; order Mytilida; family Modiolidae; genus Modiolus; species Modiolus philippinarum. Next base: position 530,735 of record MJUU01000017.1, on the reverse strand, counting down.
AGAAAAGCTAGGAACCAGGGACAGTTAGCTGCTAGGATGGAAATTATTTCTATTTTGTATATGCAGCAGGCTTTAGCTTCTCTACTGACGTCACTTAAAGGTGAAAATTTTGACAAAAATACAGTTTGTCAAACTGTCAAAGATGTTTTTGCCGTGTCCATAAAATTTCAACCAGCATAAGTGATTCTTCTAACTAAGTAGTAGACCTATCAAGGATAAAGCTACTGGAGGTTCTGCCAAACAAGATAACTTTCAAAGGAAAGATGGAAAACCAGGCAAGAGTAACAGTCAAGACTCCTGGGGATTTCGTATGACAGTTGACTCAAAAGTAAGTTTAATATGCAAGTGTCCAGAAATTCCAGTAGGGGGTCGCGTATCAAAATTTCTTCAAAATTGGAAAAAATTACCACACACTGTGTTCTTTCAATAATTCAGGAGGGTTACAAATTGGAGTTTTTGGACAGGAATAAAAACTACTTTGGTATCTCAGAACAATCGAAATCTGTTTTTAGAAGAAATCGATTCTCTTTTGCAAAAGATGTAGAAAAAGTAAATTATCCACAATCACTAAGCGGTTTTTATTACAGTACCTTATTTCTAAAAAGAATGGCAAAATGAGAATGGCGGCAAATTTAAGACCCCTGAATGGTTATTTAAAGAAAATATACTTAAAAATGGACACAATGAGCAAATTGATAAGCCTAGTGAAACCGTTTCGATTGGGCAATTTCATTGGACCAGTCGGATGCTTATCAACATGCTCCAATCTTTCCACATCACAGACAATACATGAGATTTCATGTACACAATCAAAGCTATCAATGGAGAGCAATGTGTTTTGGACCAACATGTGTTGTTCTAGTGTGTCCAATACGGGATTTGTAAACCATTGCATTCCAGATACATTTTGGGGGACGGGGACTAAAAAGTATTAGAGTCAAAATGTTTTCAGACTGTTATTGTTATTTTTGAGAAAGGGGGTCATGGGTTTCTATAAATGTATTGAAATTAGTTGTTTATAATAAATTATTGTCAGTTTTGTATTTGTTTTTTTCTTTCTAGATGTCTTATAACGTCCTGATAGTTGGCCATTCGTTTGTCCGTCATCTTGATGAACGCATCCAAAAAAAAAAACCAAAACAAAACAAAAAACACACACCAGTTAGGGTTTATTTGCACGGTATCGGGATAGGAGGGGGTGGGAATCAACTTAGAGACCATTCTAACTTATATCACGTCCATCAGTCTATTTTCATATATTAACCTAAGGGTTTTAATATGTGTGATAGGGGAAAATGATATTAGCGAGAAAGGTTACCGTCAGTAATCCTTGAAGGAGAGGCTTGAACAGCTATACTGGCACTGTCAGCAGCACCGTTGTCAGTTAGTTGTAATGCCTCTTAGGCAGAGGTGCCATCGGAAGCTAAGGTCGGTCGGTCCCGAGGTGTATAAGCTAAGACGGGAAGAATTGCACACACTCTGCTATTCCAAAAACACGAATGGCAGAATTTTCATTTCTTCCCGGATAGGAACAGTACATGTCGGGATATCTTGGCTGGGGATGGCGTCCATCCCACCGATTACGGTTATCGCGTACTGTGCGATACTCTAAGTATGCCACTTGGTAGATATTTAGGTAGGAGTGGGGACTTGTACCTTTTGTAGGTTTTTTGGTGACGGACTTTAAAAATGTATGTGTTTCTTATATTATTCATTATATTCAATTCTCTTTTCATTCGTATGAAGAAAAAAATGTTTCTTTAAAGTCTGTTTTCTGTATTTCTATTTAAACTTTAAGATTCCCAATAATTGCGTATTTTAAAATATTAACCCATAACGACCAGATGTGACGTCAACATATACCGTGCATTTGATTATTTATGTAATTGAAAAACAAATTCCAAGAGAAGAGAGAACAGCTTCTTATACAGACATTCATCAACTTTATTACTTTACTCATCTATATTCATCTTATCTTTGGACAGACTAACTAGTATTATTTATTATGTATTCATGTATATTATATAGCATTTAAGAATGTATGATATACCATATCAGAAACTTTATTTCAAGAGATACATCTTCTTTATACATTTTCAAAATATGCCAGGCATTATCCTGAAGTTTATCATATCAGAAACTTTATTTCTAGAGATACATCTTCTTTATACATTTTCAAAATATGCCCGGCATTATCCTGAAGTTTATTTTTCAGGCCTATACCAGGAATATCCATATAGTATAACAAAGTAGGCTCTATTTTAGGTCACCTCCCGTCCTCAGTCCTCAGGACGGCTCCATGTAGCCAACCTGGGTAAAAAAACAAAGCTAAGGATACCTGTTATTCAACAAAGGTTCTTATAGGGTTCTAAAACGGGGCTTGAATACCGTAGGCAGAAACCTAGGGATCGGAATGAAATTTTATTTACCCCGACAGATTCGTTCCCATACAACCAAGGTCCCCAAACCGGAGGATAGCTCAAATTTAAAATAAAACGGCACACTCGGGTCTTAGCTTTCAAAATATGCAAGAGATTTGCTTGGAAGGTCCCCGTAAGGAGAAAAATGCAAAAAACCGAAGCGCGGTAGGGTCAAAACAAGGCTGGTGACATATCGCAGGTAATAATACCTCTAATTTTCCTTACTTCCAGTCGCCGGGATGGCTCCAGGACCATAAATGTGAGCTCAATACGGAGCTACGGGCCCCTGCTAGCTTGATACACCATTAATTAGTTGATATTTAACCCCCGGAAAGCCGCAACAGCCGTAAAACTAATGGCCTATACCAGAAATATCCATATAGTACACCATAGTAGGCTCCATTTTAGGTAACTTGGCTCCATGCAGCCAACCTAGAAAGTAAAACAAAGCTCAGGGTACCTGCTCTTCAACAAAGTATTGGGTTGTAAAACGGTGCTTGAATACATAAAAGGCAGAAACCTAGGGGTCGGATTCATATTTTATTTACCCCGACCGATTCGTTCCCCTACGCCTAAGGTCCCCATGGCGGGGAAAAGGGGGTACCTCAAATTTAAAATACAACTGTAGCCGCATGTATCAGATGTCTAAATATGCGAAAGATATGCTTGTGGAAATTCCCAGTAAGGAGAAAAATGCAAAAACTGAAGTGCTGTAGGGTCAAAACAAGGCACGGGACATATCTCGGATCATAATACATCCATTTCGTATACTCCCTGTCGTCTGGAAACCTACATGACCATAAACGAGGACTCAAAATGGAGCTACGGGTTCCTGCTAGCTAGATATAACATAAATTAGTTTATATATAGCCCCTGAGAGCCATAACAGCTGTAAAACCTCAACCGGTACAAGAAATATCCATATAGTAGACCGTAGTAGGCTCTATTTCCTGTCACTTCTGGTTCTCAGGACCGCTCCATATGGCCAACTGAGGACCAAAACAAAGCTTGGGGATCCTGCTATTCGATTAGGGTACCTAATTAGTTGTAAAACCGCCCCCGGTTACATAGAAGACAGAAACCTAGGGGTTTGTATGATATTTTTACCCTCTGCCCATTTCGTTCCCCTACAACCAAGGTCCCCAAGCGGCCAAAAACCCAAAACAAATGAGAACAGCTGTCACGTGATTAAACCATAAAAATAGCGGGAAAAAAACTAAAGATGTACAGAATGGAATGAAATTTGCCAGGAAGGTTACTGAGCATTTGTAGAAACGAACTTTGGATTTAAAAACATCAAAATGGCGACCGTTGCTATGGGAACAGAAAATGGCGGGAACATTTTAAATTGCTCCAAAATGACTGAAATTTTACAGGAAGGTTACTTAGCATGTGTAGATACGAGCTTCGGTCTTTAAAATATCAAAATGGCGACCACTGCCATGGAAACAGCAAAATGGCGGGGAAAAATTCATATTCCTTCGTATATGATGAAAAATGAAAATAATCCTGATGAAAAACGGAAATAATCTTGAAATAAGGTGAGAAAAAGGAAAATAATAAAATTAACACAGTAAAAGTGCTAAAAACGAGAAAATAACTTTGATAAAAATTAAATAAAATAGAGAGATAGTAGTGAAAAAAGTACATAATGTACACAATGGGATAAGAAAAGGGGAAATAATGATAGAATAAAACTTGAAAATTGTGGGAAGAGAGACTTCACCCTAGAACAACAATTGCAGTCTCCCCTTCTTAACAAGTAACGCAGACTTGATAGAAATACAACCCGAACAAGCCACTGCTAATCTCCGTTTTATAAAAATCACTCCCTAGAAGTTTTGAACAAGAAAATATGAGAAATATCAACTCGTTCACTTAGTCAACGCCATCTAAAATATATCTTTATACAGTGTAATAGGTCATTCCGGTCAAAACGGTTGCCAATTGGAAATACAACTACTTCCGGTCCCGCATGCGCGCTCCTTTATCTCTCTATAGGTCTCCTGCGGGGTCACGTGTCGAACTATCATACAATATATCACAAAATTTTAATTTGTAGATAATTTTTGTATTTATGATTAACAATAGGCAAGAAAGTATCCACTTCCGGTTTGACATGTGTAACCTACAACTTCCTGTTCTAGTCAAGTGAAGACCGTACACAGTCATATGACTTTTTTAGTTTGGTATTGATGCTACAAGCACATCCGGTGACATCACTTTCGGTTTTTGTTCTAGTGACTGCAAAATGTTTTGAGGGGAGGAGGGCAATGTTGTCAACTTTGAATGCTTGTAGGTCTCTTAAAAGCCTGGTTTGCTATACTGATTTTTTTATATATTGAAGATATCGAATAAATGTATATATTTAAGTAAAAAAGATTTTTAATTCGGAAGTTTTTCTGAATTTCACTTTTTATGTCCCTCCAGGGGGCAAAAAGTGATAAAAAATCTAGCCTTAATCTGCACATAATTGCGAATGTTAGCAAAAATAATTGACAGAAGTGGACATATTTTCAGAAATACCTTTAAAATAACAAAGACTTATAATCAAAACCCTCTTTTTACAAAAACAATGTACAATTTGTTTTTATATGGTCAAAAGGGGGTAAATGGGAATTCGGACCATTATTCACGGGGAGATAACTTTGGTCCCATTTATCTCAGAAAAACGCCTTGAAAGGTGGCCCAATACTTATACCAAAGAAAGGGTATATATAAAACAGTAATATATTTAAAAAAAATAGCAAACTATGTTAATACTAAAGAGATGATGAACTTAATTCTTTATGCCTTGACAAATCTACGAGCTGTCGTATGGAAGGAAACTCCTTATGAAGCCACATAATATTATTTGTTGCATAACATAACGAATCAGTTGTTAAATTATTCGGTGGCGATATTTCCAAACGTATTGAAGATAAGATTATGCTAAAAATGGTAGGCAGGGCATAGCCAGGGGCGGGGATATAACAAACAGACCTACAACAAGAATCTTTTAAGAGGAAGAAGCCGAGACATCTACCAATCTCAAATAAGGGAATCCCCCAAGATAGATTGATTGAATATTGTTTAACGTCTACTCAGCAATATTTCAGCTATATCAAGACGAGAACAAGTTTGTTAATAAATAATCACTTTGGGGTATGGAAAGGGCTATGGGACGGGAAATTCCGACTGCCACTGGAAAAGTAGGGTGAAATCGTCAAGGGCGGGGAATTCAGCCTTGTAGCCGATCACCTACGGACCACCCCAAAAAGAGCTTGCTACAAGGGTTCATTAACCTGCAAGAAGCGTGGCATTTCTTCCAACACGTGGACCTGAGTTTACATTCCATCCGAAAGATGGGTTGTGTATTTATTAATCCCGCACAACCACGGAATGGGTCCTATTTCTATATCCCGGGACCCTCGGGGTCAGCCTCCGTGTTGGAGGGGTCACACCCCGCAAGCCGGAGATACTAGGTCCTATTTCTATATCCCGGGGTTCCCTCGGGGTCCTCTGTTTGGAAGACTCCTACTCCAAGCTCAGAGGATGCTGCGGAATCACCCAAGAGGCCCCAACAGACAAAGAAAATTATTAAGGTTTTATTCCTATGTTTACTATACTATAAGAAAACGGGATAGAGAAAGGGGAAGTTTGAGTACCCATTTACCGGTTTAATCCTACCGCTGGCTTTTGCTAGTGCTGGAACCAAGTCCAGCTATCCCGAGTTCCTATCGTTATTAATGTTTATCTCCCGTCTTCATTGCAGTTCCCTTGTGGATTATGGCATGTGATTGTAGTTTTCCGCCATTATAAGTGTTAAATTTTATTCTTTGCTTGTAATTGGAAGTAGTTTTATTGCAGGGTCAACATAAAATGATGATTCTGACTGAAAAAAAAGGTAACTTCTGATGCAATAATTTTAAATATAGTCTGGGATACAAGTCAGTTTCAAACAAACCCTATCAAAATAGTTTACCAAAAGCTGTCCAATTTAAAAAGTACACTTGATGCAGAGGTTGATACCTTTCTGTCTAAAACGTAATGTTCGAGTCAAGCATACACTGAACAATGAACATAGTTCGAACATGTTTTTGTTGAAAAAGAAAAAAGGGACAGTTCATAATTTTTAAACCTCAGACAATTAAATGATTAGGGGAATTTTTTTCCATTTAAATTGGCAGTTGATTTAGGCGGTGCATATTTTTTTTCTGTGTCAACTAGATAAAGAGAAAATATTTTAAATTTGCATGTAAAGGTAAAACTTTTGATTTCACATGAACAAATAAAGGATTGATTGATTGAATATTGTTTAACGTTTACTCAGCAATATTTCAGCTATATCAAGACGAGAACAAATGTTTTAATTAATAATCACTTTGGGGTATGGAAAGGGCCATGGGACGGGAAATTCTGACTGCCACTGGAAAAGTAGGGTGAAATCCAAAAGGGCGGAGGAATTAGCCATGTAGCCGATCACCTACGGACCACTCAAAAAAAAGCTTGCTACAAGGGTTCTTTAACGTGCAGGAAGCGTGCCATTTCTTCAAACACGTGGACCTGAGTTTACATCCCATCCGAAAGATGGGTTGTGTATTTATTAATCCCGCACAACCACGGAATGGGTCTTATTTATATATCCCGGGACCCTCGGGATCAGCCCCCGTTTAGGAGGGTCACACCCCGCAAGCCGGAGATACTAGGTCCTATTTCTCTATCCCGGGGTTCCCTCGCGGTCCTCTGTTAGGAATACTCCTACTCCAAGCTCAGAGGATGCTGCGGGCCTATTCATAAGCCGGGACCGCGCACTGCGGAACAAATAAAGGAATCTGGATTTAATGTACAATAGACAAAATAGCTATAAATACATTGCAAGATTAAGCAAAAGGAACAACGCTTCCATTGTTGTTCGTCATCTTGAAGTCACTATGAGGACTTCAACAAAGAGCAAACACTCCTACGTCACAGTAAGTTCAAGACGTACCCAGCACCGATTTCAGCAGAATTCATTTGCTAAATGTTGAACAACGCTGCATCCATGTACCCATTTTATATGGATGCAGGGGCGTCATCAAGCATAACATATCGGGTAAAGTACTTTTACAAACACTGCCATCCGTGGCCGACTGGGGGACCAATAGACAATACAACATATAAGCGATAACAGGACATTCATCGAGTTGATTGTAAGAGAACATGGCAAGTAAAATTGGGAGATACTCTATATACTGCATCTATGGTGTTGAAACAAGTATTGAAGGTGCTTTCTTTACATATTGAAGGGTGAGGCGTTAGTTCATTTTTTTTTATTTAAATAATTTACTATTACAGGATGCATCAAAACAAAAAAGCCTTTAAATCAACTATTTCTACAAGAAATATTTACAATGCCAAGTTTCAGAATTAATATTGACAAGCCAGTCTTGGTTCTAACACATAAATGATATTTCTTGATATAAAAGATTCTGCACAGTTCAACTTATTTTTACATGAGCAAAAAAGATGAAAATTTCAAAAATACAAATCAAGAGTTTTGTGAAAAAATACAAAAAACACCGAAGTTGCATAAAAACACTTAATTTCGTTATGCTGTACGCGTGTTTCAAGGAGTTACCTTTCAGCAGCAGTATTAAAATCAAATAATATGGAAAGCCATAATCCAAACGTAGTCTAAAAATCAGTACTCATTTCCAAAAATATCGAAATAGGTAGCCAAATCAAGTACTAAGAACATCTACCGAATGCCAAACACGGAATGAAACCTCAGTAATTTAAGTGGTTAGAATTTTGATAAAAACAGTAAATTTCTAAAACACGCAAGGTATAATTTTCATACCAGACAAGTCTGGCTATTGAGCTGGTGAATACCCTCGTTTACCAATGGTCCACCAGCAGTGGCATATGCCCAATGGTTCAAAATATAAAAAAATACCGAAGTTACATAAAAACAGTAAATTATGCTGTACACGTGATTCAAAGAGAAACCTCTCGTCAGCAGCATTTGAAACGAATAATATGGTAAGCCATTATCCAACAAAAATTACTCATTTCCAAAAATATCGTAATAGGAAGCCAAATCAAGTACGAAGGGCATCTACCGAGAACCATGCACGGAGAAAAACAGAGATTTGCTTTAGAATGGATTGATTGATTGATTAGTTAGAGTTTAACGTCCAATGAGCAATATTTCAGCTATATCAGGACGAGAACAAGTTAATCAATTCAAAAAATTGAAAGTATAAGAAGAAAGAAATAAAGGTGGAAGGGACAACCTGGGCAACGACTTTTGACTGCCACTGGAAAATTGGAGAAATGGGTAAGGGCAGGAAATTTAGCCTTCCATACGACACCCAGTGCGTCTGCTCTCTTTAGAGAAATATAGAAGGGGTCTTTATACTGCATGGAGCGTGGCGTTTCTCCACACAGTTTGGCTACAATGGTTCGCGGTCAGGCTTTCCGTATTATGACCTGACTACCCCGCATAGACAGGGCATTCCCCTATCCACCACCTGGGGACGCGCCCGGCAGCTCTGTAGCCGAAGCCCCTGAAAACCGATTCAGGTGCCAGCTTTAGAATGGAATGGTTGGTTTTGCGCGCCGTATAACGAGTTTAAACCACAATTTCTTTTGCAATAGCTTTATCAAGTAGGACCATTGCGGGTTTGCACCTGCTTTACCTCTTTCGTCACCTCAATTCCGTCTCTTTTTTTTACAGTTATCATCGGTAATTTTGTTGTCATAACCATAATTTTAGTTTAGCTTGTATGGTCCTATGCAGTTTTACTAGCTCAGCTGTATTATAGATACATATATATACATATAATAGTTTGGCTAGGAATCTTTACTCAGTTTGTCAAACAATGCAACACAAGATAATACTTGGCTGATTATGTTAAGACTTTTCAATGGCCAAAATTATGGCAGTTGTTGGCAATGAAAGTAATAACACACAAAGTTAATAGAGTAAAAATTAATGTCCTTGAATTCAATTTGAATTAAAAACATTGTGAAGAAAAACTCATCAATTTATCTGATAGTAAAATAACTGAACTACATTTCATAACATTGGAGGTATTGCTGTATCAATGCTGCAAATTACAGACAAAATTTAAACTCGGGCCGATAACAGATATTTTTATCTCTGCTGTTCAAACGCGTGTGGGGCAAAATATATAAACTGATAATGTGACAGCGTTATTACTCATCTGAATGGAAATTAAACGAATCTGTTTTAGTTCTGTTCTATTTATTTACGTGCGTCCCAAGTAAATACCAATTCCAAAACCTTGTTCAATGGTTTCCTGACCTCATTACAAAAACATAAAAATTATTTGTTTAAATCATACGTAAGTAGAAATCAAGAGCAATGCAAAGCACAAAAATGTGAAAAATCAAATACATTATTGGCATCTCTCAAGACATAAACATTACAAGATGCATTATGGCTAGATTGTTAAAAACCATCCTTCTTACAGAAGAAGTTACAAAAATGTTTAGAGTTTCTGATCATCAGCATATTTGTCCACTTTGTAGGAATTGTTTTTCAACAGAATCTCGAAATTCCAATTGACATAAAGTGTGCACCTCTTCCAATGGATCTGTTTCTCCACTCCTATGAGGCTTAATTCACTTAAGGTCTTCTTCAAAATAAAGATTAAACAACTAGTTCGTTATTTAGATAATATTTTGTCAACAAATTTTCTTCATTTGATATATCCAAAAGAGCTCGAAAAAAATTATGATGATAGATGTGGACACCAAACTAAGTTGTATTACAAGCGAGATGACTTCATTTTTCCAATAGTCATCTTACCTTTTCTTTGTAGCAACATCCCAACGGCGCCGGCATATGGAGTTTACATGTCCAAACTCATTTACTTCTTGAGGGTCTGTGGTCGATAAAGCGACTTCCTCGATAGAGTCCGGTTGTTCACAAAAAGGCTACTTAAACAAGAGTATAGTACCCATAATAAGACATCACTCCAGGGTTTTACGGCGGTCATCACGATCTTGCAGACCGCTACGGGATATCTATTTCTAAGATAAGAACAGATGTTTTCCTTAAAAACTAAGTAAGTCTTGCGAGGTGGTAATATAATGCAAAAATACAACAGTCAGTAGAATGGTTAACCACCTGATTAGGCAAAGTCAAAATAAAAACAAAAAGAAGAAACATCTGAATTTTAAGCCCAATATTTCGACATAAAATTTCTTCTTCTAGGGAAAAGTAAAAATAAAAAACACTTATAAACAAGCTAGAGGAAATGGAGACATTAAATCCAGATGGGATAGGTGTGCAGCGAGCCGAGAAATTTCATAATCTTAGCCGATCTTGAACACATTCACAAAAAGCTTTAAAAATTTCCTGAACAGGATTGGACTTATTCAACACGGCTGATATCTTATAAGAAGCAGGATATGCTTACCCTACCGGTACACTTGATCACCCCTATGTTTATTGGGTTCGTGCTTTTAATTTTGTATGTGTGTGTCTTCATTTTTTCTTCTCTGTGCCGCATTCGTGTTATGTCTGTTTCTTTATTTCCCGCCGCCGTGCGCGGTCCCGGCTGAAGAATAGGCCCGTCAGACTGACGATTCGGTTCTCACTTACTTTACACATGGAGACTGCGCTTGCAGACGGATATTGTCGACTGGCTTTGTAGATTTTTGACGCTGACGACGAAGATTTGAACATCGTAATGATGTATAATATTTTCCATTAAAGACTTGACTTAAGGATGTAGTTAGGTGAAAAAATATAAATCTAGGATTTTAAAAAATATAAATCTAGGATTTTAAATTGATACCATAAATTGAAAGAGCTTTGGTAAAGGAATAAAATCAGCTAAAAATATTGATAGGTTATGGACCTTGTTTTCAAGACATTTCAAATTTAAAAAATTGGCGGGAAAAGCTCTCTTGGACTTTTACCTTAGGATAACATGGAAACATTACTGATTTCTTTCAAGTCGATGGGAAATCTACAATCTAGTGAAATTTTGCTTACTTGCCTTATATGACCTACTGAAGACTTTTATGACTAGAAAATTGGGTGTAATGGGGGAAAATATATTACATAGCAATAATGGGTAAAATCCGAGAAATCTGAACGGCATTTAGGAATTTCAAAAACCTCACCTTACTACATCCTTAAATAGAGGTCCTGGATGGTATTTATCAGACCTGTAGACGGATGTTGAACCCCTAAAATTACCGAGGCTTCATTTCGTGTATTGCACTCGGTGGATGTCCTTAGACCTTGATTTGGTTCCCTAATTCGATAATTTTTTGGTAATGGGTACTTCTATTTGACTACTTTGGATTATAGCTTTCCATTCTTTTATTCAAATGCTGCTGATGAGAGGTTACTCCTTGTAACACATGTACAGCATTACAAGAAATACTTTTTATTATGAAACTTAGGTATTTTTTATTTCTGAAATATGCTTATTTGAAATTGTGACATTATGCATACGAAACATGTATCTAGCATTGCATAAAGATGCAGTTTTTACTGAAAATTATATAATGATCATTAATTGATAGATAATAATGTAATGATTGCAGAAAATCGTTTTTACGAAATAATATCTTAAAATAATCATTTAAATTTCGATTCTTTAAATGAACATAATTGGTTAATTAAAAAAAACGGCAGTAGAATACCGAAGGATTGATTGATTGATTGAATATTGTTTAACGTCTACTGAGCAATATTTCAGCTATATCAAGACGAGAACAAGTTTCTTAATAAGTAATTTCTTTGGGGTATGGAAAGGATCATGGCACGGGAAATTCTGACTGCCACTGGAAACGTAGGGTGAAATAGATAGGGGCGGGATTTTAGCCTTGTAGCCGATCACCTACGGACCACTCAAAAAAGAGCTTGCTACAAGGAATACCGAAGGAACAAGGGAAGTGATGATAACAAAAATCGAAGTCCAAATACATGGCAAAAACGGAAACAGAGATAAACAAAGACAAAGCAAAGTTTAAATTGAGTCGGTTTTCGGGTCAGCACAGACGTTCTGACTACTGGGTTGGTGAATACCTTCGGAGACTAGCAGTCCACTATAAGAGGCATCGGCCAAGTGGTAATAAATAGTTGTTGTTAATTTACTTCCTACATATTCGCATTTCGACAAATTATGTCTCATCAGTGCAGATCAAACCAAAGATTTGGAAGTCTGTTAACCGAAAAACGGGTAAATCTGATAGACAACAAATAACTAAAAGGATCCAAACAGAAAAGCCAAAATTTGGAAGTCTGTTAACCGAAAAACGGGTAAATCTGATAGACAACAAATAACTAAAAGGTTCCAAACAGAAAAGCCAAAATTCGGCTAAGGACAGAGCTATGCATGAGGGAGATACTCCTTAGTTTTAAATAAAATTTTGTAAAATTTCGATATTGCAAGTTTCAATAAAGTCTGTTTTCGGGTCAGCGCAGAAGAGTTGACTTCTGGGTTGGTGAAACCCCTCGGGGACTAACAATCCACTAGCAGAGGCATCGGCCCAGTGGTAATAAATAGCCAAAATACCGGAGTTGCTGTTAATTTATTTTCTGCATATGCGCTTTCGACAAATTATGTCTCATCAGTAAAAGTCCTTTAATTTTGGATTATTACAAGAAAGTAGGTCGTTTATTTACCAGAAGCTGAAAGTAAAAACTGCCCTAAATAAGTTTTCTCTTTATTAACCCTTACTTCATATAATTTCATTGCCTATGATAAAAGTCGACACAGCATCTTGTTGTACCAAATTTCTGTTATGCCTATGTTTATTTTTTTTCTTATCTAGTCTTGGTAAAGGGAGTACGAGTACCACTATAAATAAAATTACAACTCATTACATTTGCTGAGATTTTGTTTAGAGTTCAAAGACGCAAAATTTATATTATATTTTCTATTTAAGGTAGATAGACATTAATATTTATTTCCATGAAATTTTGTTTATAGTCTACACAATTGAAGAACCGATCATACTAATCTGAAAACTGTAATAAAAAGAATCGGTCAGTATGCTTGTTTTGTCTTGAATTGAGGTCAAAGAATGGTCATTTTTCACTTAAATTCACTTAATAGAAATGAATCTTTTATCCGTGAGATTTTTATATATTAATGTAAATAGATAGTTTATAATATGATTTATTAATTACAACGAAAATATAAATATGCAACCATTAACGAAGATATTTAACAATGCGTCCGGATTAAACATTTTCGGGAAAAGTTAATTCGCGGCAAAGTTGTCAAAGTCTGTCAGTCTGTCTGACGTCACAAAGGAAAACTGTCAAATCGCTGTTTTGGTCGTAAACCCAAACCTAAGCCGTATCCGACTTCATATTTTTCAAATTGTTAATTGAATTCAACAGCGTAAAAGTGTCTATCTACCTTAATTAATATAATTAGATTTGGCTGGAAAATATATCGTTTGGTTTATTGGTCTTGCAAATAACAAAGTAATTGAAAATCATACCAAAATTTCTGTAGTTTCTCTCAAATGTGATGAGATATTTGAAAAGACAAATTTCATCTATTTGCAAAAAATAAACTCATTCAGGGCTCTATTCTGTCGACTGAAATGGTCGCTTAGGCGAACAAAAAATCCGATTGGCGACTAAAAATGAAAACTTTCTGGCTACAATATATTTATGTGTTGGCGACCGGAATAAAAATCGAATTTATACCGATAGTTTTATAGTCTTTCATATCCTTTACGCGTTTTTATTGATGGCTTATTATCTTAAGTAGTGTAGTCAGCATGATTTATCAACAGATCAAGCTTTCGGCTATCTTGAGAAACATAGAAATCAAGCCGTTAAAATGATGATATAAAATATATAGACTAACAAACCAGGAATGATCGATGACGCGAAAATTATGATTAAAATTAATACATATATATATATGAAAAATGAAAGGATATGGAGTGAATGTACATATGACAAAAACGCACACGATACATAGAGAACTACAGTTTATCAAGGGCAGGGCTTTTATTCCTGTCTACATCTTGATGTCGCCTGAGGGTCTTCAATTAGAGGTGAACAATTCACCCCCTCAAGCGAGATGAACAAGAGCCCTAGCGTGCACTAAAGCGGTATTCTTGACAAAAATTACATCAAGGTCACTCCCTTGCTCCCCAAAGTCCGTTTATTAACAACATCGTCTACACACAAATTGATTTTCATTATTTTTATTGTCATTTCCGCGATCCTTGTTTGTTTATGGACCTATTAGTGGTTATCACTATCCTGTTTGTGTAGCAAACGCCAGCTTCCATGCAGAAAAAAGACCCCTTCAACATGTGTATTTTTCTAGAAGTCTAAATTTCCTGCCTCTACCCTTTTTATTCTTTACCAGTGGAAATCAATATACGCTTGTTGCTCCTTCCACCATTTATTTCATTTTTCTTTTACCTATAATTTCTTAATTTGATTAACTTGTTATAGTCCTAAATATACCCGAAATATCGCTCACTGGACGTTAAATTTCAAATAATCAAATAATCCATCTATATTTTTCTAGGGAGCAGAATGGGAGTCGTATAGAAGGCTTAATTTCCTACCCCTACCCATTTATCCCCTTTTCCGATGGCAGTCAAAATGCTTTGCCCAAGTTGTCCCTTTCAACTATTTATTTCTCCATTTACATTTAATTAATTTGAATTGGTTAACTTTTTCTCGTCCCGAAGTAGCTTAAAAACTTCTTCACTTGTCATTAAGTCCATCTAATCAATTTGCATTGCTACTTTTGACAGCTTCAATTCCCAAAAAGATCTCTGGCCACCAAAAAAATCTGACTGGCGACCAAAAATTTCAGTTGGCGATCATTTTTTTTAAAACGATCCCCAATTGGCGACCTTACATCAAAGTCTACTTTGAGGCCTGTCCTATTTGATTGCTTTTCTCGAGGATATCGCCGCCGTGCGCGGTCCCCGGCTTCTGAATAGGCCCGCAGCATCCTCTGAGCTTGGAGTATGAGTCTTCCTAACAGAGGACCCCGAGGGAACCCTGGGATATAGAAATAGGACCTAGTATCTCCGGCTTGCGGGGTGTGACCCCTCCTAAACGGAGGCTGACCCCGAGGGTCCCGGGATATAGAAATAGGACCCATTCCGTGGTTGTGCGGGATTAATAAATACACAACCAATCTTTCGGACGGGATGTAAACTCAGGTCCACGTGTTGAAAGAAATGCCACGCTTCCTGCACGTTAAAGAACCCTTGTAGCAAGCTCTTTTTTGGGGTGGTCCGTAGGTGATCGGCTACAAGGCTAAATTCCCCGCCCTTGACGATTTCACCCTACTTTTCCAGTGGCAATCAGAATTTCCCGTCCCATGGCCCTTTCCATACCCAAAAGTGATTATTTATTAACAAACTTGTTCTCGTCTTGATATAGCTGAAATATTGCTGAGTAGACGTTAAACAATATTCAATCAATCAATCACTCGAGGATATCGAACAAGTATGCAACGTTCTTCTGTTAGCCTAAAAGTATTTTACCTGATACTTTTTTTGTTTCTTAATAACAAAATACCGAAGTAACTGTTAATATATTTTCTTAAATGATTGAATGTTTTATTTTTATTTGATATTTATATCTAGTAATCTATTTTTTTTTTAAATTCATAGATATGTTTTTGTTTAGATGTACTTTATACAATATTTCAGCGCCAATCAGGCATTTTAAAAGTAAACAAAACTATTGGATTTTTGTTAATTTCTCTGAATAATTTAGAGGCGTAGTAGTTTAAAGTCAACGTCTACAGAAAGAGTGACAGAGGGATATTATCAATAAAGAGCGTGGCGTATGAAACGAGTACAGAATTCACTGGGAAATGTAATAAGATGTTTTACTGAAATGTTTTCAATGATTATTATTGAATCAAAAATTTTGTCACCGACATAGGCAGCATATCCAGCTGTAAATATTTTTGGTTACTCTGACATGTTTCTTGCAGCAGTTTTTACAATTATTCTTGTACATTGTGTATCACCCTCGAAAGTATATGAGCGCTACTTCACTCGTATCGACGATATCAGTTATGAAGGTATTTCAGCACAAAAGCCTTTTGAAACCAGGTCTGAAACAGCATGTGCAGATAAATGTGCCCGAGATATATATTGTTGTAGTGTATCGTATGAAACAACCACAAGAGAATGCAAGATAGACATGGATATGGATGGTTCTTGTACTTTTAGACCAACTGCTACAAACGCAAATTTTCTGATTTCGGGTATGTTTATGTAATAATTATTTCATATCACTGTTGTATGAAAGGATCAAAGGGTGTATTGGCAAATTGTTTTATAACCACAGTTTTTCACAATTCGAAATTCTCCAGTGCGGTATCGTGTTTGATCATTCAGTGATCTTTGGAAACACTAGGACACCCAAGATGCACGATATGACCGCCCGTATATAAGGTGACTAATAAGTGGATTGTCTGGCACCGATCACCGACCATAAGGGAACCCCGGGGTATAGAAATAGGACTAGTAACTTCGGCTTGCGGGGTATGATGCCGTCCTAATTTGGGGTGACCCCAAGGTAACCCCTGAATATAGAAATAGGACCCAGTATTCCAGACTGCGGGGTACAATCCCCAAACAAGATGCTCTCAAGAGCCTGCATCGCTCACCTGGACCATGGCTGACGTAAATAAAAGGCATTTCCAATAGGAAAAACAAAACATAAAATTTAGCAGAACTTTTTTTTCTAAACTTTTATTATTCTTGTTTCGTTTCCATGGCAACCAAACGATCCACAATCCATTACAACCCATAACAGAACAAAATCAATAGGGCCAATGTGAAAACTATGTTCCAGATGGTGGCCTTCTTGGATGGGGTTACGGACCTGCCAGATACATTTTTTTTGGATGGGACCACCTAACGACCATTGTGGCTTAGTTTTGTTTTAATTGTACTAGTAGTTTCTGAGAACAAGATCTTTGAATGTTTAACCATAGGGTCCAATGTTAAAAACTATGTTCCCGCTGGTGGCCATCTTGGATGAGGTACAGACCTGCAGGAGACCTTTTTTCGAAGGGACCATCTAAGGGACATTGTGACTATAAGTTTGGTTATAATTGGACTGGTAGTTTCTGAGAAGAAGATCTTTGAATGTCTTTTCCATAGGGTCCAATGTTAAAACTATGTTCCCGCTGGCGGACATCTTGGATGAGGTACGGACCTGCCGGATACCTTTTTTGGAAGGGACCATTTAGGGACAATTGTGACGAAGTTTGGTTATAATTGGACTTGTAGTTTCTGAGAAGAAGATCTTTGAATGTCTTTTCCATAGGGTCCAATGTTAAAACTGTTCCCCGCTGGCGGCCCAATTTTTAAAGGGGACTACCCAAGGACTATTGTGAGCAAGTTTGGTTCCAATTGGCCCAGTGGTTTCAGAGAAGATCTTTGAATGAAAAGTTTACGACGGACGGCCGACGGACGCCGGACGCCAAGTGATGGCAAAAGCTCACCCTGGCATAGCCAGGTGAGCTAAAAACTGGATGTCCCGTGGTCGTTGGGATGAATATATACACAAGCCATTTTTCGGATGGGATGTAAACTCGGGTCCACGTGTTGGAAGAAATGCTACGTTTCTTGCACGTGAAAGAACCCTTTTTGAGTGGTCCGTAGGTGATCGGCTACAAGGCTAAATTCCCCGACCATTTCGATTTCACCCTACTTTAATTTTCCACTGGCAATCAAAATTTCACGTCTCATGGCCCCTTCCATACCACAATATTCAATCAATCTATTTTGACTTTTCCGTTTTTAGAAGGTTTTCAGATCATTTTGTCGGTTCTTTATTTCATTAATTTATTATATGTGTTATTTTTTGTATATAAAATTTTGTTTTTGTAGTTTTTTTTCTCCAAAATTCCATTAAGAAATAGATTTTCGTATAATATAAAAGTAGATTCATAAATCTCTCTGAAACTGATATTGTGTACCTTTGTTGCTGATTTCAAATTATTTCAATGATTTATATTGCATAGCTCCGTCCTTATCTTATTTTGGCTTTTCTATTTACACTCTTATTATACCCCCCCGCTTGAAAAGTGGGGGTTATATAGTGATGGGGGTGTCCATCCGTCCGTCCGTTACACATGGGGGTACCCATCTCTTATCCGCTACTCCTCCTGAACCACTAAATAGATTTTCATGAAACTTTAACACGGTTTTTGTGACATAATGTAGATGTGCACCTCCTATTTCAGAAATTGATTTGATTGATTTTTGGGGTTTCCCATAGCCAAACATGGACTTTGCCATTACATTACATGTATACATGGGGGTACCCATCTTATCCGCTACTCCTCCTGAACCACTGAATAGATTTTCATGAAACCTTAACATCGTCTTTGTGACATAATGTAGATGTGCACCTCCTATTTCAGAATTTAATTTGATTGGTTTTTGGGGTTTCCCATAGCCAAACATGGACTTTGCCATCACATAACATGTACACATGGGGGTATCAATCTCTTATCTGCTACTCCTCCTGAACCACTGAATAGATTTTCATGAAACTTTAACACAGTCTTTGTGACATAATGTAGATGTGCACCTCCTATTTCAGAATTTGATTCCATTGATATTTGGGGTTTCCCATAGCCAAACATGGCCTTTGCCATTACATTACATGTACACATAGGGGTACCCATCTCTTATACGCTACTCCTCCTGAACCACTGAATAGATTTCCATGAAACATTAACACAGTCTTTGTGACATAATGTAGATTTGCATCTTCTTATTTTGATTTGATTGATTATCAAATGGTGGAGCGGGGGTATATATCATGGAGCTTTGCTCACAGTTGTTCTAGTTGGTAATTTGTTCTCTATCAGCTTTACTGCTTTTACACATATTTCGATTTATGAATTTCCAAATGTTTTGATTTGATCTGCACTGAAGAAAAATAAATTGTCGTAATGGCCAGATACATATATGTACAGAAACTAAATTCACAGCAACACTAACATAAAACCGGCTAAGTACTACGATCTGACAATCTCCCTGCTTCTTTAGCATATCTGTATGCTTTATTCCAGACTTACGAAAATAACAAGAAAAACTTAGTTTAGTGAATTTTAATTTTGGATTTCAATTTTCTAAATCTATGTCTCGTCACCTCAACAAAAATTCATTTTAAAGGGACAATGCGTTGCACAGTGGAGATACACCCTTATTTTTTCCGAGCTTGATAAATGTTTTGAGTTACTATATGGCGATATCCGGATTATCTCTGCCTCGCGCCTGAGACATGATTTGTGCCTTTTCCAACAGGCATGAACTTTTATATTTCATCGACACCTATAACGTTCACTAACCTATGAAATCTTGTTAATATGTGTTTTTCCGGATTAATATTTTGTATGTAGGCAATTATGTACCTCCCTATTTTTTTAATGTCGTCTACAACTGTTTATTGAATTCTGTGGAAAATTAACAAAGACTAGAAAATAAATGAGAAATGGTGATCATTTCACCGCTGGATGAAGCCTTAAAAAAAAGATGAGTTCAAAACTTTTTTTTTAATTTTTAGCTATTTCTTTCCGATTTTGGCATATGTTCTGCACAAAATTTAAAATATTCTCCCGGAAAAGGTTGCTCCAGCGCATCCAACCAAAGACCCCCACAAGTCTTTATCCGCCTATGCATTTATTGAAAATGTCAAATATGTACAAAATATACTCGGATCCAAGGTTGTTTTTTTCCGTTCACAGACAAAACAAAATAATAAAAACATCATGTATGAATAGCATGCTTTCCTCTTTACTTTTTCGCTTCTTCTAAATGGTCTTGTCAGGGGCGGGTCCATGGTTATGAATCCTGGTATTATAAATATTAAATCATTGTTAATTCGTTACATGTACATGTATACACAAAGCAAATATATGAAATCTGGCCGATTATTCTAACTTAGCAACAGCGTTGAAAGATACAGAATAACGTTAATAACGCTTTCCCGCGAAAATGGACGTAAAATGTGACTTTTGGGAGGTTTTTATTCTTTATCTCGAAAAAACGCACGTAAACCCCCAATTCTTATTTCACATTTGAATTCCCTGGTACAAGCCCTACAACATATATGAAATTCAGGGAAAAATCAATGTATGAACCATGACAAAAAGATTTTCAATACAAACTAATTCTCGGGTTTCAGAACTTAAAAGTTGAAAAAAGCAACAAATAATAAGATATATATAGAAAGAAATGAATTAATTTTGATCTTATGTAATAGTTTCAGTCTGAAAGATTGACCTGCAGAAAAATACTTGGCTATCTATAAAAATAAAAAAAAAGATATACCAATTTGAATTTAGCCCGAAATTTTGCAGTAATTTCAATTTTTGCTCAATTTTACCGAATTTCGACGCTTTATATCTTGAAAATTAGCCCGATAAGGTATATTTATTTTTGCATATTTTGAAAGCACGTATCAAAATTGTGTAATACTCAAAATTTTCACAAGTTTTTCAATGTAGATCGAAACTGTATCGTATGCCCTTAACCGAGATATTTTACAAAGTGTCCGGATTAAACATTATTTTCGGGAAAGTGGGCGAAATATGACGTTTCCCATCTGTCATTCAATTCTGACGTCACAATGGAAAAGCCGTGAAATTGCCATCCCGGCCGGAAAATCAAACCTACCCCGTATCCGACTAAGTGATATACTTAGTGGTATTTGTTTATTTGTTATTTGTTCTCCATCAGATTATCAGTTTTAAAACATCCTTGGTTCACTGTTTGTTGCCAAAAAAAGATGTCATTGATCGTCTGGGTCATTGTTGACATATTTCCAATAGATATTGTACTTGATAACTAGCAACAAAAACGATAAACAAATCCATAATGCAATGTTGTTATTATTTTGATTAATTATTTAACGTTTTATATGGAGAAATGAAGTGTCATAAAGTCTACGTTTACATGTCAGATTTTTTTTAAATCTCAATATTATAATCATAACTGGATTATTCATTTGTGGTATATTCTTATAACAGATCTATTAAATCAGCATCCAATCAAATTTAAAGAGCATAATTGTAAAAACTGAAATCCAAGGGGAAAATGAAAAAAAAAAAAAAAAAACACGTGTAAAATTATCAAATTGTCAACCACGTAAGTCCTGGCTTGGCACAGGCATTTTAAAAGAAATTGAGGGTTTGCGCGGTGTAACTGCACGGCAAACTCCTTCCATACCTGTAGTATTCGGTAACAATTAAACATCAATCGCTATTGAAAGGTCGTCGAGATTGAAAAGAAATGCACATCTCTGTACTAAGTAAACGGGGTACAAAATATGTTGGCAAAGGCTATACAGTAACAATAATGAACAACGTAAAAATGGTACAGTAAAGTAAGACACAATTAAAAATTAAAAATACATAAAAATGTACAAATTAAAACGCAACTTAAAATGATCAAAGGGAACAGAAAAATGTCCCTTTTGTTTCATTTAGGTCTACTTTTTTTCTATTTTACTTGTTCATTATGTAAAAAATTGGTCAAAGTTGCATTTTGGTGTTTTTGTTTTATAGGTTCCTTATTTACTGCACATTTCAAGCAAATGAGTCTATGGGGGCTGTATAGAATATACTTTTGAATTTCAAGTATCTTGGTATAAAAGAGTAGGAGGACTTAATTTCCCAGTTCTGGTACCCTCTTTTGAAAATATCAATAACAATAACTAATTTCCAAAGTCAAGAAAAATAGGGGAAAAAAATCTGAAATACTTCCATAAAGTCCGGTGCACATCTTCAATATATATATATAGATACCTTCAGTAAAGTTTCAATGATCTGGGTTGAAAACTGAAAGAGTTGATTTCACACAATTAGGACCCTCTGTTGAAAATGTCATTAAAAATAGCTAAGTTCCCAAGTCTTGAAAAGTAAGAAAAAATTTCCGACATAACTCAAAAAGTCAGGTGCACAACTTCAATATATTTAGAAATATTCATTTTCAAAGATCTGGGTTGAAAACTGTAGGAGGAATTGATTTCACAAAGAGGTACATTATTTTCCCCTCCCGCCGCCGCCCGCCCCACATTCACCATACTATAACCCAGATTTGCACTCCATGCAACCCGGCCAAAAATTAATGTTGAATGATAATTAAGTCGGATTTTTCAATTGTTTCCTTAAGGGAAGGGGCCGGATTTATCTATTTTTTTATGATTTTCACATCTCTACTGTTGAAAGGGTTGCAGAAATAAAGAACTTTTAATGTAAGCCCGGTTTTCAGGGGCTTCGGCTACAGAGCTTCCGGGCGTGTCCCCAGTTAGTGGATAGGGGAATGCCCTGTCTAGGCGGGGTAGTCAGGTCATAAGACGGAAAGCCTGACCGCGAACCATAGTGGCCAAACTGTGTGGAGAAATGCCACGCTCCGTACAGTATAAAGACCCCTTCTATATTTCTCTAAAGAAGGCAGACGCACTGGGTGTCATATAGAATATTTTACGAAAGGATATGGAGTAAATGAACATGAGACCATAACACATTTGTTTACTCCAACTGCAATAATTTTAATGAGCTGTATGGCCATTTCGGAAGTTAATTTCTCATCAAAAGCACTAGAACCCAAATATAGGAAATTAATAATGTTAAAAAATGTTTAAAATGCATAAAACCAAACGAAATCCTAATAATCAGAAATATCAGATATAGCTAAGGACAAAACTACGATGGAGGGAGTTAAACCTTAGGTTTTAGAATTTACATAAATTTAGATAATAGTAATTGATTAAAGTGCATACATGAGATATTATCTCATGTACAAGTACACCATATCTAAGAAAAATAAAGACCATACATCTCTTAACACGGGGAATTTTTACCAACTCTACACTGCATTAAAAGACAAATTCCTGTATTAAATATTTTACGAAAGGATATGGAGTAAATGATCATGAGACCATAACACATATGTTTACTCCAACTGCAATAATTTCAATGAGCTGTATGGCCATTTCGGACATTAATTCCTCATCAGTAGCACTAGAACCCAAACATAGGAAATCAATAATTTCAAAAAAATGTTTAAAATGCATAAAACTAAACGAAATCATAATAATCAGTTATATCAAATATAGAAGGCTAAATTCTTGCCCCTACACATTTCTTCCCTTTTCCAGTGGCAATCAAAACTCGTTGCCCTGGTTGTCCCTTTCACCTTTATTTCCCCCCGAGGTTTAGAAATAGGACCTATTGTCTCCGGCTTGCGGGGTTTGACCCTCCTACACGGCGCTGACCCCGAGGGAACCCCGGAATATAGAAATTACCCAGCATTCCAGACTGCGGGGTACAACCCCTCCAAAACTGGATGTCCGTGCTTGTGCGGGATGAATAAATACACAACCCATCTTTCGGATGGGATGTAAACTCAGGTCCACGTGTTGTAAGAAATGCCACGCTTCCTACACGTTAAAGAACCTTTGTAGCAAGCTCTTGTTTTAGGTGATTGACTACAAGGCTAAATTTCCCGCCCCTTTCGATTTCACCCTTCTTTTCCAGTGGCAGTCAGAATTTCCCGTCCCATGATCCTTTCCATACCCAAAAGTGGTTTTTATTAACAAACTTGTTCTCGTCTTGATATAGCTGAAATATTGCTCAGTAGACGTTAAACAATATTCAATCGATCAACCCAGTGGCAGTCAGAATTTCCCGTCCCATGACCCTTTCCATAACCCAAAGTGATTATTTGTTAACAAACTTGTTCTCGTCTTGATATAGCTGAAATATTGCTCATTAGCCGTGAAACAATATTCAATCAATCCATCTTTATTTCTTTCTTCTTTAACTTACGATCTTTTTAATTGATTAACTTGTTCTCGTCCTGATATAGCTGAAATATTGCTTATTGGACGTTAAACTCTAACTAATCAATCAATGAAATGTAAGCTTCATTGTCTTGTATGGAGATACTCACTCATCACATTTTTGAACCTGTGTCAGATTTTGGAATCCCTCTGGTTTTCTGTCGGTCAATGGCTTAAAGAATTTTCCACACGAACCCTCACTTTTTTTTATGAATTTCCTCTATAGGTCAAATATATCTGACGAGTTTTGATAAAATTCTTGATATAAAATTCATAGCATTGGACAAAAAATAGTTCTTATCCAGTTCAGGGAAAATTTAGAGTAATCCATTTCCTGGCAAACTTTTAATGTCGTATATCTTGTGTTAAAGCACACGGACCTATAATTTCTTTTTACCATTTCATTTAGCGTACAATGCTTAATCAATTTAAATAGGTTTCAAGAAAGAAATTCTTGATAAAAACTATATCAGGAAACAAAACATTAGCACACATTTTGACAATTAAATACTTGTAAAAATTAGAACCTGCTTAATAGACAATCTCTCTCTCAAATTATGTGTCAGATTAAAATGCAGTTGTAGATGGCTGGTAGTGCAAATTGGTTGGTTTATGTGAACGGAACACTTTGTATAGTAGTAGATACAAACAAGTTTCAAACATTAAACGAACTGGGTAATTCAGAAAATGGAAGGGACGAAGATTCTTAAAGTCGGGGTTTGTAACAAGTAGAGTATGAGAGCACAATGGACGATTGAAATGAGTTGTTGCAAGGTTTTTTTAAATACAAGTGGCCCTGTTTACGCCCAATGTAAATACATTTTGCTTATAAATACCTCTCGGAATCCACGAGTATGCAGCAGGCAGATTATTGTAACATCCACCAGCGGATAATGGGTCAAATCTTAATATACCAGGATTCCCTCCGAGACGGTGCCTTTCAGAGAATTTCATACCATACAATATTTTACGAAAGGATATGGAGTAAATGAACATGAGACCATAACACATATGTTAACTCCAACTGCAATTATTTTAATGAGCTGTATGGCCATTTCGGAAATTTATTCCTCATCAGCAGTACTGGAACCAAAACAAAGGAAATCCATAATTCCAAAAAATGTTTAAAATGCATAAAACCAAACGAAATCCGAATAATCAGTAATATCAAATATAGCTAAGGACAAAACTACGATGGAGGGAGTTAATCCTTTCGGTTTTAGAATTTACATAAATTTAGATAATAGAAATTGAACAAAGTGTACACATGAGATATTATCTCATGTACAAGTACACCATATCTAAGAAAAATAAAGAGCCACGGGGATTTGTTTTACCAACTCCACACTGCAATAAAAGACAAACTCCTGTATTAAATATTTTACGAAAGGATATGGAGTAAATGAACATGAGACCATAACACATATGTTAACTCCAAGCATTTTTTGGTTGATGGAATGAAATATTGACTCACCTACAAAGAAAATAACAAGCTCTTGTACGAAATTTATACAAACAGAAGATACGAAAACATTCAGATTTCTTTATTGGGTAAATATAAAAACTCATAAACAAACAATGAAAGGTGTTGAGTAAATGCACACGAGACAGTCTCTACAAATTCATGGTAGAACCTAGCAATGGATCAACACTTTTATTGTAGTCAGGCTGTATCTAAATATTATGAATACAGTGAAACCTGTCTAAAACGAACCCCTTTGGGACTGAGATTTTGTTCGGTTTAGACAGGTTTTCGGTTTATTCAGGTACAAAATTTATAGAAATTGATATAAAGGTTCTTCACATCGTGTTTGGTTTAAACATGGTTTCGGTTTAGGCAGGGTTCAGTTTAGACAGGTTTCACTGTATACACATTTTCTCTTACTTTGATGCCAGACATGCGCTGTGTACTACCTCCAGCTGTGCCCAATGCCACTTTCGTATTGAATAAAAATGTCTCGTCTGGGGAAAATTCGAATGGAGTACAGATGCAAGGATAATCTTGTTTCTGGAGATCTGATTAGAGAATGTGTCCAAGGTCCGTTGTGGAGTGGGGAAGAGCCAATTTGTCGGAGTAAGTATCAAAAGTAAACACTTACAATGAAGATTAATTTAGGCAAATCCTTAAGGAGAATATTCAGTTGAATATATAGTGTTTCGTTTTTACACCATATTAATTTGGACATTTCAATATCTAAATGTTTGAAACTTTGTAAGGTTTTCACTTTAGATCATTTAAATTATTTGTTCGATACCAGATTTATACATCTTTTGGTTTCTGGTTTTCCAAATGTTATCATTTTTCTGCACTGAAGAGATATTTTCAGTTACCAAGATTATCATGTAACATTTCTTATAGAAGTTGAACGTGAGTTCTGTTGATAGCCAAGTGTAACATACCTTGGATGTCACACATTTTATTCATTTATTGAATTCTTTTTAATCTCTTCAAATGTTCTTGTCCCGATATAGCTGAAATATCGCTCACTGAACGTAAAACTCGAAATAATAAAACAACCAACTACAATGTTGTAAAATACTAATATTTGCTTTATTGTTGCTGTAGTTGATATGGGGGCAATATCAAAATAACTGAGCAGAATTGTCAAAAGCTGAAATCTAAATGGCGCAGATCAGAGTAGGTGCAAAACGTACCGCAATGGTTCTCAAAAGAAAGAAATGGTGGGTTAAACCAGTTTAAAAATACAGTTGAGCCAAATCGCGCATACGTAATCTTGTCTCCGTTCAAATAGATAATAACAGGTTCTTGTTTTTTGGTTTTTTTTTTCTTCTTAAATATTAGTTTGTATGACGAATCAACAGTATCCATTCGTGAAACAGCAACGGAGGATTTTTTGTTGCTTAGGGTCCATCCTGAGTATGAAATCCGTTTTATTTGGATTATTTATTCTGCAATGCTAGAACGAAGCATAAAATTTCCTTTCAGTTCAAATTTAAATCATTGTAGGTTGTCCACCAGACTGGCTTTTCCATAATACATCATGTTATAGAGCATTCATCTCGGCACCAAAGAACTGGAGAGGAGCACAGGTATGTTCAAAGAATGGATTGAAAAACATCTGAAGAGACATAAGTTGTCACAATGCGAATATGCAGAAGCTAATTTCACAGTTACTTCGGTATTTTTTTGTCCCCCGCCGCACCGCGACGGTGGGACATATTAATGGTCTGCGTCCGTGTGTCCGTCCGTCCGTCCGTCTGTCCGTCACACTTTCTTGTGGACGCAACTCCTCGGAAACCGTGTATTGGATTTTGTTCAAATTTTGTAGGATTGTTAGTCACTATATGTACTAGATCATGTCACACTGCCATTTTGATTCGTCAGTTTTTATAGGAGTTATGGGACTTTGACCATTTTTAGCAATACTACACAACTAGAGATCTTGTGGACGCAATTTTAGCAATACTACACAACTAGAGATCTTGTGGACGCAACTCCGAGGAAACCGTGTGTTGGATTTTGTTCAAATTTTGTTGGATTGTTAGTCACTGTATGTACTAGATCATATCGCACCGCCATTTTGATTCGTCAATTTTTATAGGAGTTATGGGACTTTGACCATTTTTAGCAATACTATACAACTGGAGATCTTGTGGACGCAACTCCTCGGAAACCGTGTATTGGATTTTGTTCAAATTTTGTAGGATTGTTAGTCA
>MJUU01000017.1:482984-502465 GCA_002080025.1 Modiolus philippinarum | reverse complement strand
TATGTACTAGATCATATCGCACCGCCATTTTGATTCGTCAATTCTTATAGGAGTTATGGGACTTTGACCATTTTTAGCAATACTATATATGGACGCAACTCGTGGGAAACCGTGTATTGGATTTTGTTCAAATTTTGTAGGATTGTTAGTCATTATATGTCCTAGATCATATCGCACCTTCAAAACTGATGTTGAAAATTGTTCCTTGACAGCCATTTTCAAAATGGCCGCCAAAAAAGGCGGGAAAATTCAACATTGTCCAATTTCAATGAAATTTGGTTTCCAAATAGATCTTGATGTTGCGAGTTCAAAACCGGTGTTGAAAATTGTTCTTTGACCGCCATTTTCAAAATTGCTGCCGAAAAAGGCGGGAAAATTCAACATTGTCCAATTTCAATGAAATTTGATTTCCAAATAGATATTGATGTTGCGACTTCAAAACTGATGTTGAAAATTGTTTGTTGACTGCTATTTACAAAATGACATCTCGGCTTCAAAACTGGTGTCGAAAGTGGTCCTTAGCAAGACAGTTTTTTATCAAAAAAACCTAACAAAGAAATATAATAAAACATGATCAGACTTTAAAAACAGTTCAAGATATTGGAGGTGTTAGACCTACGAAAGTTTGAGAAACTGAAGATCAACTGTATAACTTACATTGTTACCTTGATTGTGGCAACTGAAAACCAGGTGAGCGATACAGGCTCCTGGGAGCCTCTAGTTATAGGAGTTATGGGACTTTGACGATTTTTAGCAATACTATACAAATGGAGATCTTGTGGACGCAACTCCTCAGAAACCATTTATTGGTTTTTGTTCAAAATTTGTAGGATTGTTATTCACTACAAGTACTATATCATTTCGCACCGCCATTTTCATACATGAAATTGTGTAGGAGTTGTTGGACTTTGAGCAATTTGTCGTATGTTTTTCACTATATCTCAAAAACTATTACCACTAGCTTCATGAAATCCTAAAGGAACTTTGTGGGTCATATAATACCAAATTCTAAAGCATTTGAAGATTCAGTACTTCTATGGTTGCCATGGAAACCAAACCAAAAAATTAAAATTTTGATTAAATTATATGTCTTGATTTCAGCAGTATGCATACCTACATTATAAGGGGAACCCCCTGCTCAAATTTTTTTTTGGAAAGGGGTCAAAAATGCATTGCAGTGGATTGAGGACCTTTTGGTTGCCATAGAAACGTATCCATACAGTTCTAATTTTGAGAAAAATGTGAATATTTATTAAATTATGTTCTCCGTTTTACATTATGTTTTGATTTTAGCAGGATGTGTCCGAATTCATGATAATTTACAGGATTGTTAGTCACCATATGTACAAGATCATATCGCATCGCCATTTTGATTGGTCAAATTTTACAGGAGTTATGGGACTTTATCGACTTAATGCATGCTACAGCTTAGGAACATTTTGTGGGCACAACTCCTCGGAAACCATTGAACAGATCATGCTGAAATTTAGTTTGAATATTTCCCACCATATGTACTTGATCATATTATGCTGCTATTTTGATAGAACAAATTTTACAGGAGTTATGGGACTTTATCGACTTAATGCATATTACAACATAGGAAGACTTTGTCGACACATCTCCTCAAAATCCAATTAAGGGATTTTGCTCAAATTTTGCGTAGCTGTTTGCCACCAAATGCAGTTGATCATATCTTGCCGTCATTTTGATTCCATAATTTTACTTGAGTTATTGGACTTTATCGACTTTACTGCCGCGGCGGGGGACATAGCTACGCGTAGCAATCTTGTTTTATTTAATACTGAGGGGTAGCATTTTGGAAAGAAAAACATTTTTTTAAAAGCCTGAGGGGAAGCATTTTGAAAAGAATGCAATAAATAACCCTGGTCTTATATGTTGTACATCATCAAATAAATATATGACGAATTCCTCCGCACTGTCTTTGAAATTATATTGAACTGCAGAACACCGATATTTTACGTGGGAAATTGATTAAATGATATGCAGGATTGCTGAAGACTTTTCAAGGTGAAAGTTGACCTTGTTATCACGCAATCTCGGGAATCATAATAGATTATTGAATAGGGAAAAGAATAACCGTTATATGACACAACCCCCGATTACAATTTGAGTCTATTCTTTTGTTTGGTGGCCCTCCGAGATTTAAAAAAAAAATACTTTTCAAGCATAAGTAAAATATTCCAAAAACCTGCACCAGTGATAATAGTGAAACCCAAGCTAAAATAGTCTTCAATGTCAAAGACCAATTTTGAATTGACTTCTGAACCGGAGATTTAATCCCAAAGCATGGATACTATTAGATTGCCGATAATATAGTGGCAAACTTTTAAATAAAAACGTCGAGGGTCATTATTAATATTTTGCAGTTATTTGCATCATTTAATCATCTTCCAAACATTTAGATTTTATCTGCACTCTAGAGACATAAATGCGCATATCCAGAATTTAAATTCACAGTAACTTCGGTATTAAGTTGTTTGTTTACTAGTCCAAAAATGTAATGATTTGTAGGCAGAATGTCAACGACTAGATGGTAAACTTGTCGAGATAGAAACAAAAGATGAAGGTGACTTTGTGAAACAAGTAGCCATAAAGACAAAAGAGCGTACGTATTACAGTTTTATTCTTTTAACGTAATAAAAATTAAGATCACATTTCTTGAATTACCTGGTTCAATTTAAATAAAAGACGGAACATCCGAAGCACTTATCATACTGCAAGTTTGAAGTAAGTCGGATCTCTCATTTCTCTTTCACCCAATTTTTCTGTTGTATATTATAATTTACAAGGAATTGGGCGGAATAAACTTGATATAATGTTCGACATTATAAAGTGCACCTGCCTGTAATTTTAAAAGAAATCTGATAACTTCTGATTAAAACATTTTTTGTAGAATTTTTCATTTCTGTTGATGAAAAAGTTGTTAATTTTAGTGTAGGATCTACTGCCCTTGCATATCACTGTTTTATGCATTATGTTTATGTGTGTATATACAATAAATTACTGCTTCACCTGTATGCCATCGCATTTAGTTTTTAAAAAAATAAAAAGACTGTACCTAAAGCTGCTAGGTAAAGGATATGTCCCACCTTTGTTACTTCCGTGTCAAAATTTTTCATGACCGTCACCATGGCACTATTGAAAGATATGACATGTCAGTGACACAAATGCAAGTGGAAATTTCCAGCTAGATTTCAACCCGGGGTCTCTTCTTATATGTTGGCATAAACAGACGTACCGCTGGAATGGGTCATTTTTTTGACAAGACAAATATATCAATGGGCGCAATTCTCATCGATGTTATGTCAATGGGTAGATAATTTGGCATACCATTATAAAAATCATGTTTATGTTACATTAAATCTTACTTGAGATAAAATATAACAAAAATTAGATTAAATTCTGCGTATATCTACAGTTACTTCGGTATTTAGTTATTGAATTATATTACAATAACAGTGTCCAGTGTGCACTATTTGCACTGGCAGTAATAATACATTATTTGATTGGGTTCGGATTTTTAACGGAAATATATGAATGGGTATGGTTCTCCAATATATTGAATATATGAATGGGTGCGTTTTGAAAATCCCAGCCGTTCGTCTGTACCAAAAACGTTTAGGTTGAGACTCGCTGACAGTTTGACAGGTGTCGTATACTGCGCAGAACTGCCTTTTCTTAGCATCTAATGAAACTCGACCTTTATTCACACTATAAGTGTTAAAGTTTTGAATGGAATGTTTTATTTTGTTTGATTTTTTTTTACTTCCGCTGATTCCTTATAACCATCAAGATAGTCGTTATGAAACTTGGCCACTGTAATCCTCCTGTTTGCCCGTAAGGAAGTTTTATTCTATTGTGATCGTTTCCAATATGAAAAAAGGGTTTGAAATTGCTATTGGAGATGGATTCAAAGATTTTTTTGTCAATTTAAACCAACCTTGCACACAAAAGATTTTGTTTTGATCCATGTAAAAACTGTCGATTTTTCCCCTATCATAAACATGCCAAATATTAATGTCAAACATTTACCCTTATTGACACATGTCCTCGAAAAAATAGACTTTTGGAAACACCTTTGCTTACAATATTTATAATTATCTCCTCTAAAGAGCATAAGATGATGTATATCATATTCAGTCAAAAGCAGTTAAGATACTTATTAAAAGAATACTGGTATTGCTACTTACCCATGACCCAGGCGGCCTATTCATTCTCTTAGAAGCTTCTAAGGACTCCGCGAGATAGATTAAATAAATAACAAAATACAGAAGTTGTTGTAAATATAGTCTCTAACATTGTTTCCAGTTTATTACGTATATTTCTCACATTTTCACATTTTAAAGTTCGAGGTTTATCCGTGAACTTTAAAATGTGAAAATTTAACTATCGAGATGTGAGAAATTATCGTAATAAACCGGAAAACAATGTTAGTGATTGTTTCTCTAATTTCTACCCAATTTATTTGAAGTAAAGCAATCTTCGTAGTCTCTCGTCTCAAGTATGCCGCCATTTTGTTGCTATCCTCGTTGCTATGTGTATCATTGCGCCATTCATTGAAAGGGGTGTTGAATATAATATTTTTGATAAAAATGTTATTTTATCAATAAATTAAGTTATCTTAGTCATAAAAATGCAAACACTGTTTTGCAAGACAATGATACAGGTGTTAATTTCATCAACATACGGTTGCACTATTTCTAGAAACTGACACGAGACATTTACATGATTGCCCAATCGCCAACTGAGATCAAATAATACCCATGTTGATTATCATTTCGATAAACAACTGGTCAGGAGGTGTTTATATTTGCTAGAAATTAGAGAAATACACTTTCTGCATATGACCATTTCCACATATCATGACTTGTCAAGTCAAAACATTTGAAATTCAGAAATCGAAAGATATATAAGAGATGATAGAGAGCAAATAATATAAGTATCAAAATTGAATGTCAAAATTAGCTGACGCTTTGTAAGATAGAGATGCTCCTAGTTCAGGTACACGCAACTAATCAACAATGTCTGTTTTTCCTTACGAAGAAAACTTTATTTATGGTCAATTCTATTTCATTGATCAATTATGTTATTGTCAAAAATCTTATTAACATAAGTTCACGCATTCTGGTCGTAAAACAACATTATTTATTCCTATTCACTTTGTAAGTGTTTTATTAGGGTTTCTTTGGCTCGGAGGAACCAAGCTTTACACCGGATATTGGCACTGGGCGACAAGTGGATTGAAGTTCACCTACACTGATTGGGCCGCCGGAGAACCAAACAACCCTAAAACCGAACTTGTTTTGAACATTCTTAATTATAAACTTGCCTACTACCAATGGAATGATGAGGCCATGCACAAGCAACATCCATACATTTGCGAAATCAGGTAAATATCATACCAAAGGTAGTTATTAAAAGATCGGGGTATTTATTAAGATACTTCCAATAGCATATTGAAAAATAATTGTAATTTCAAAAGTTTTGTTGTTTCATTAATGAAGTTTTGGCATTCTTGTTGGTTTTCTACATTCTTCTTACTTTTATTATTCTTGATCTTATGTATTTCCACATACAATTTTGTGTAAACGTTTTTTAAAAAATCACAGCAAAATCTTTACCTAAAAAGTGCAGTCAGTTCTTAGAATTTTCAAAGTAAGTGGCACTGCTTGCCATGGAATGGAAAAAAAGAAAAGAAAGTCAAAAAGTTTCGGAATTCGATGAAACGTTAAGATTGCTATCTGACATAGGATTAATTCATATCCTTAGCTATATTTTATATTACTGATTATTCGGATTTCGTTTGGTTTTATGCATTTAAAACATTTTTGAAATTATGGATTTCCTTTGTTTGAGTTCTAGTGCTGCTGATGAGGAATATATTTCCGAAATGGCCATACAGCTCATTAAAATTAATGGAGGTGGAGTAAACATATGTTTTATGGTCTCATGTTCATTTACTCCATATCCTTTCGTAAAATACCTGCTGCTAATCTGTGTCACCTGTTGAGAACTCGGAAAGAAAAATTATTCTAGAAGGGGATATCTCGCTTTCAAGTTAAAAGCTTTTTTGTAGGAGGCTCGAATTGTAAAACTCGAATAACTAACATAATGCTGAACTTACTGTAAAATAAATTTCTGCATGTGGCCATTTCTATGAGTTATAACTGCAGTACATAACATTTGCAAAACATTTGGAAGACCATGAACTAAAAGATGCGTAAAAGCTGATATAGAACGAAAAACCAATAGGATCAATAAAAAGGCAAAAGTCAATTACGGGTGACTTTAGATACCCCTAGATTTAAAAAGATTGTTTTCTAAAATAAAGATATTGCAGGTGCACAAATATATTCGGTTATCGGGTAATCACCAAAGTACTAACTTCATAGTTGGCGAATAAACCCGTGGACTGGTAATCTATCAGCAGAGCCATCAGCCCAGTGGTGATGAATAACATAATACCGAATAAACTGTAAATTTAATTTCAAACAAAAAGCAATTTCGACGATTTTTGTGTCTTCATATCGAAATGTAAAGGGGACCATGAAAGTGAGACATGTCAATTTTCAGCTTAGAACTAGTAAGCGCAAAATATCAACCTGAAAATAAACAAATGTCAAATTGGAACGGAGATTAAATAAATTTTAACACTGCGAAACACTTGGTGATCTTGCGCGAGTGAGATGCTATACTGTAAACCAAATAGCTTTCGTGAGCGATATTCGCGTTTGTGAAAATATCGCGAAAATAAATCGTAACGAATATTTAATACTCTAATGAAATACATGAGCAGATGAGGAAATCGAAAATTAGTTGCCGTGAAATTTACCAGAAGGGACAGTTTCCCCGAAAGAAAGTTGGTTTACAGTGAAGTTTACCAGAAGGGACAGTTTCCCCAAAAATAAGTTGGTTTACAGTGAAGTTTACCAGGAGGGACAGTATCCGCGAAAATAAGTTGGTTTACAGTGAAGTTTACCAGAAGGGACAGTATCCGCGAAACTAAGTTGGTTTACAGTATTTCTTTTTCTACTAGTTTACAGTATTTCTTTTTCTACTAGACATTTTCGTAAAATTCACATGATTAATATTTAGTTCTATCTAAGGATGGTCACTCCCCAAGTTTACTATATCAAGGATTCAAAATTAATGTTTTTATTTATTAGATTATGGATCATACATCATTTTAAGCAAAAAATATTGATAGGTCAGTGTGCCCATTTTTGAGATTTAAAGGCTGGAAATTTTGGCGGGAAACTGAACTTCTCTAGACTTTTCATTCACTTTGCATTAAGGCAATCAACCTTTGAAATGCAATGAAGGAATATCAAAGATTTCATCAAATTTTGTCATAGGTCTATTGAAAATGTACACAATCATATTTTTAAGAGAAAAGTGGGTGTCAGTGTACAAAATTATCTAATGCATCATGATGGATAAAATAAGAGAATTCCGAAAGTCAGAGATACTTTCAAAACCCTGAGGAGTGACCATCCTTAACTTGTTGAACAACTTTTGATATATGGAAAGAAACATAAGCTTGCACATAATGATAGGCATTTTGAGCACTCTGATTTGATGTTTCTGGCTTTTGGCGGGCAATAAGGTACTGAATCTAGGACCAACCTCTTTTTGTAGGATAGATATTTCATATGGTCCAGTAAATAATTTTCAATCTGAATGCCCGGAATTTTATTTCCCGGAACCGAATATTGAAGGGCCATGCAGTGCCACCCTTGTCCGTCCTTCGTCGGTCCGTAGGTCTCTTCGAAGGGCAAAATTTTGTGTTTAAGTACATTATAAGAAATTGAAAAAAGGCTGGCCAATGATATTTCATAAGTAGGTATATATTTGATAGAACTACTTAGTATATAAGTATTTTGACTGTTTGACCTACATTTCATATTTGAGCGAATCTGGTTATGTTCTGAATCAATCAATCAATCAATTGATCGTTTAGTGAGAAATATTTCAGTTTTATCAGAACGAGAACAAGTTAATAAATTCAAAATGTTGTAAAAGTACAATGGGATTCTATCATCGATTTTTAATATATTCATAGTTATTGTCACTATTTATTTATTCAAAATTTTCCCTATTGTCAAAGCTGGTTAGTTTGAATTGTGTNTTTTTTTTTTGTTTTTTTTTTTTTGTTGTTGTTGTTTTTTGGTTTTTTTTTGTTTGTTTGTTTGTTTGTTTGTTTGTTTTTTGTTTTTGTTTTAAGTAATATACTCATAGTGATTTGTTTCATTGAAATTACTATATGTTTGATATGTTTCATATATATTAACTATATATTTTATTCCAGCTTGGTTTGATGATTTCCAAGAACGGTTCGACCCCCAGAGATTTGTTATTTTCTTTTCTTAAGTATGTAACAGGGTTTTCACAATGTTCTGTTTTGGCAAGATGGACACAGCATAAACATCATAACTGCTTCAAAGACACAATGTCCAAATGAATGTAAAAGAGTATATGTTACTATGCAAATTTTATCTTTTTTCATGTTTGTGTTTTTCTTGCTATCAATAAGTCGGAAATAACCTAACAACAACAGTTGATTACCAAAGGAACAAATCACAAAAAGATCACATTAAAGTCTGAACAGGGCAAAAAAGAGAAAACTCGAAAACGAAAGAAACAACATACCCGCAAAGTTTTTCCCACGTTTTTCGTGTTTCGATCTATTGATCCAGTGACACCCTTCTGGGAACAAGGACCTTGAATGCATTGTGTGTTTCGAAAGTAATATTTTTTATCCAAGTGACGTATATGTTGTGTACAAGTTGCAATTTTGTGCATATTACAAATAAAATGTACATATTGCAACATGTATAATGCAATCATGCAAGTTTCGAACATGTATGATTTATACTGTACACGTTGCAACATGTACAAACATTTAATTTTTTAACTTGTATAAAACAACGGCAGTAGAATACCGAAGGAACAAAGCACAAGATTACACAAATCAAAGTCCAGAGACAAGGCAAAAGCAAGAACACCAAAAAACGGAAGACTAAAGACACCACATGCCCACAAAACACACGAATGTTACATATACAACACAAAAAAACTAAAGAACTGACAGTGTGAACTCTCAATAAACAAGAGTGACATCAGGTGCCACGGAAGGGTAAGCATGTCCTGCTCTGCACACAGCACCCGTCACACGGTCAGTGAGGTATAAGTTTTGAAAGATCTGTTAGGTAACTGATTGGTTATTGTCATTTTCTAACCCTTAGACAAAACCAACTGAAAACAATGGTACATATATGACACGAAAGTAAAATATCTGGCAGTGGGTATAAAATATGCCACTCTGACGAGTATTTGAAATTAAAACTTTTGGAATTCGATTAACTGCTTTATATTTCTTTGGTAATTTTATTGATTCTATTGATTCTATTGATTCTGGAAAGCCCGATATTTTGTATAAGAAAATACAGGTATATCTATAAATGCACCCGTTATTGTCATAGCATCAAATCAAAAGGGGGACTGGGTGGCCTAGTGAGAAAGGTAGTTCTACTACCTATACAACCACTGCAGTCTTTCACCACCGCGGTATGATTTCGCGCCCCACTTTGTACATTACAAAAAGGGTACACTCGACTTACAAAGGATATGGAGTAAATCCATACGAGACAAAGTAACCTTTTCCTTGTCTTTTGAAATTGTAAACAATTTAATTTCTAAATAAAGGGGCAAATTAATTTTGTTTCAATAATCGATTAAAATTTTTAATAAAAATACTAACAGTTTTGATATTTTCTCTCATTACAAAATATGGTTCACATTTTCGGTTGTCTTAATATTAGATTGAAAATGTGGCTGAAGTTGTCATTTTAATTTTAAGAAATGGTCTCTGTGTATATTATAGTACTGAAATAAAATCTTTTGGCTGACATACATTTGTAAACAATGAAGATTTGTTGTTTAATATTTGTGTTTATTTTACTGATTTCTAGTTTAAGTTATTATTTGTCACACATTTCATTTCAAAAGCTACACAAAATATACTTGTGTTCTTTTTTACTGGAGCCTGATTTCATGGAAATAAGTTGTATTTAAAATTCAAACAATTGTTCTACATTGCCTCATTATGGAACTCAAGACAAAAAGTCTTCTCTACAAATTGTTTATACGCTATGATAATTTCATTCAAAAGAATAAATATTTCAAAATTGGCGATGAGCAAAGTGTCCCTATAAATTTTCTGTCAAGTTTTTTTCTCCTTTCTTTTTTTTTGTTTTGGGGGTAGGGGGTTCTCTTGTGCCTTTTCATTTGTCATGTTCTTTATTTTGTTGTTGTCTTTTTACCAAAAGGAATCTCACATGAAGACATTTTACCACTTAACAAGGAAGAAATGAAAGTGACAATAAAAGTCCGAAACGATCAAAGGAAGAGACCAGTAAGGAAAATCCGTATAACATTCGACTAAATCAGGGAAACACAATCCAACACAGGACATTTTTGGCAAGCCGTCATATTCCCGACTTGGAACGGGCATTTTATAAATAAAATGGTGGGTTAAACCAGGTTTAATGATGCATCAACCTCCCGCTTATATGACGACTAACTATAGCTTCTGTGTGCCCAGATTGTGTAAAATGTCATAAACGAACAAACCCGAATTCTAAATAAAGGCAAAAACCATAAACCCTCAAATAAAGCACCTCGTCAAGTTTTGGTTCCTTTTGACAGTTTAAATATGAAACATATACCCTCAAATATTTAATTGATCTGTTATGGTTTTTCGCTTAAATTTAGAATGGGTAATAAAGGTGTGTCCGACTAGTCGAAATTGACATTTATGGCTTTGATTTCGATATTTTTTTTTCATATTGACGCGACCGTAAAATACGAAGGGTAGTAGTTGCGAAATCTGAAAAAAAAATTGTTAGGCATCATTTGTAAACGTTTTCAGTATTGATTATGTCTCTATCTGTCACATAGTAACTGAATTACTTTTGAATTTTGGCTTTCCATATTATTTGATTTAAATGCTGCTGATGAGAGCTTACTCCTTGAAATATGTGTACAGCATAACGAATTTACTGTTTTTAAGCAACTTCGGTATTTTTTATTATTTGCCCGCCGTGCGCGGTCCCGGCTTATAAATAGGCCCGCAGCATCCTCTGAGCTTGGAGTATGAGTCTTCCTAACAGAGGACCCCGAGGGAACCCCGGGATATAGAAATAGGACCTAGCATCTCCGGCTTGCGGGGTGTGACCCCTCCTAAACGGAGGCTGACCCCGAGGGTCCCGGGATATAGAAATAGGACCCATTCCGTGGTTGTGCGGGATTAATAAATACACAACCCATCTTTCGGATGGGATGTAAACTCAGGTCCACGTGTTGGAAGAAATGCCACGCTTCCTGCACGTTAAAGAACCCTTGTAGCACGCTCCGTTTGGGGTGGTCCGTAGGTGATCGGCTACAAGGCTAAATTCCCCGCCCTTGACGATTTCACCCTATTTTTCCAGTGGCAGTCAGAATTTCCCGTTCCATGGCCCTTTCCATACCCAAAAGTGATTATTTATTAACAAACTTGTTCTCGTCTTGATATAGCTGAAATATTGCTGAGTAGACGTTAAACAATATTCAATCAATCAATCAATTTATTATTTGCCCAAACCCAGGAATTACGTATATTAAAATAAATCCTACAAGATAGGTTATAATTGTATAGACAAAGAGTTAGTTGAGAGGTGATGGATTATTAAGTATTTCGTCTGAATCCTACGGTTTACAATGTAAAAATTTCCTTTCATCGGTTTTATGTATGGCCTTGAAGGAAAATAAAGTTAAGTTATTTGTACAAAATAGAACTTTCGTCGAATGTTGCTGGATGAGTCCGCAACTCTTTCCAAACTACTTGTCCGATTCCAATCAAAATTCTAGGATATGTTATTCATCTGTTGTAGTTGTGCATCTGATACTTCAAATTTTGGAGGTTCATGGGGCCAAAATTGCTCCTTTTAGAGTCAATTGCTTTTTGAATCTACAACCCCTTCACATTTGCCTGTGCAATTCGAACCACACTTTCAAGATATGTGGTTCACCTGGTGTAGTTGTGCACTTGTTACTTAGAATTTTGATTTTACAGATTTACGAGGTTCACTTGGTCAATATTGCTCATTTGTTAATCTGGTTTGTTATTCCACAATTCCATCATAACGAAATGCTTTATCAGTTGGAATGCATTTCTGTTGTAAACGGAAAATGCACCACATCCAGAGCTAAAACTGTACAATAGCCCTATTTCTATTGTAAACTTTCATTTCTTCCCCATATCAAAATGCTAAAAAACAAATGCCTCAAGGCATTAGATATTTATAAAGTTGTGTCGAGTGCAGACCTGTTGACCCATTTTAGCACGAAAGAGTATTCCGAGACGAATAATAACGTAGTATTTGCCTCGCAAGAGTAGTTTCCCATGTGTACATAGAAGAGGCACCCACGCGCTGCTTTCTATTAGTTAACGGACCCTACTCAAGTGCAAAATACAACATATTCTTTCAAATGCATTTATTTGATGATTTCCAGTAAGCAATGTTTCCGAGTTTCAACTGGAACTGGAAAACGGGTAGGGGCAGGAAATTTAACCTCCTTAAACCCCCAGCGAGTATACACTGTGGAGGACGTAGCGTTTTTCCATAATAACTGATTAACTACGAGTAAAAGTTTAATGTCCAGAAAGCACTATTTCAGTTTTACCACGACGAGCGTAAGTTAAATCAATTAACAATTATGTAAAAAGAGAAATAAAGGTGGAAGGGATGTGTTTTGATTTGCACTGAGGAAATGGGTAGGGGCAGGAAATTGAGCCTTCTCTACAACCCCCAGTGAGCAAGTCTGCTATAATGAGGAATTTAGATGGAGTCTTCCTACTGTATAGGACGTGGGGTTTCTCCACACAGTTTGGCTCCTATGGTTCGCGGTCAGGTTTTCCGTATAATGATCCCACTACCCCTCATAGATAAGGCATTCTTACCACCACCTGGGAACCCGGCCGGCATAACTTTAGCTGGAGCCACTGAATTGATTACGAAAACAATCAATTCAATATATAATAAAAACAACTAAATAAGAAAGAAATCAATGTGTTTGGCCATCTGGGGCAACCAATTTTGAAAGTCACTTAGAGATGGGTTGGGACAGGAAATGCAGCCTTCCATGCGAATCCCCGAGTCTGCTCTTGTGAGATAGATATAGAGGGTCTATCTTATACTGCATTCGGCGTGGTGTTTCTCTAGACATTTTGTCAGCATTGATTTGCGGTCAGGTTTTCCATTTTATGACATAACTACACGGCATACATAGGGCGTTCCCTTATCCAAATCCAACACTTGGGCACGTTCACGGCAGCACTGTAAAGGGAGCCCCTGCTAATTATTCTTCACCAGATGACCCTTGCAATACACCAATTACAGTTTGGACTTATGTGGTCTAGTAAAGTTTATGCCTGTCGTTAGCAGTTACTCCATTATTTGCAACCTGTTTGTGTGCTCTGTATAAAATAAAAGTACCAGCACGTATGTGCGTGATGGGATCACCTGGACCTTCTGGTACCTAAATATGTTCTCAGGAGCTACAGAGCAGCCGGGCGCTTCCTCAGGTGGTGAAGGAAATGCCTGATATATACGGGGTGGTCAGGTCATAATACGGAAAGAATAACCTCGAATCACTGAAGAGAAACAATGTGGAGAAACACAACGCCCAATGCAGTATAAACAATTCCTCTAGATTCCTCGTACAGCTAAATTTCCTGCCCCTACCCAGTTCTCTCATTTTTTCAGTTGCAATGAAAACTTATCCCATTCACCACTATATCTTTCTTCTTTTACATGTATTATTTTCACATCTATTCAATAATGAAGAAAGGTCCCGCAACCAGATGCAGCAATTTTTCAATCCAAAATTTTCAACCTCATTAGTATCAAAGCGTAGAAATCGCATGTGAAATTTAGGTCGCAAATCGTAGAAACTACGCCAAAATCGTAGTGGTAAACAGATCTGCGAGTAACGACTGGGGTGCGGAAAGCACTGTTTTATTAAATTGATATCGATCGTTGATTCGATCAAACCTAGATCATGGATGTTTTATTTACGGTTCCGCCCGAAAATCATACATTAAATTACTAGATACCGTTCACAACCAAGGTTTGCGTCTTTCATTGGGTGCTTTCAGAACTTCTCCTTTGGGGAGTCTCTATGTTGCAGCCAATGAACCATCCATGGATGACAGACGTATTAAACTTGGTTTACAATATGCAACAAAGCTTAAAGCGTATCCTTCCAATCCTGCTCACAACTGTGTTTTCAAACCTCTTCACAAAGCTGACTATGAAAAACGCCCAAATGTTACACAACCTTTTGGTCTTCGTTCAAACCACACCTTGAATCTGCTAAAATAAATCTAGATGAAATAGCTCCTATAGCAACTCCCACAAAACCTCCATGGCTGAACCCAAAACCAACATTTAATTTTGAACTACGCAAACACAAAAAGATTGATACCAATCCTTTGATTATCGAGCTTTGCAAGATTTAAGTCTGAACATCCTGAATACTTGCAAATTTACACAAATGGCTCTAAGGATGGAGACAGAGTGGCTTCTGCAGCCACGTTTTTTGGTGATCGTACAGCAACTCTCCGACTACCATCCTTTAGTTCCATATTTACTGCTGAAGCTAACGCTATTTACTCAGCACTTAAATTTGTAGCTTTATCGAAAACAAATAAGTTTATGATCTGTTCTGATTCACTTTCATGCCTATTGGCAATTGGAAGTCGAAAAACAAAACGCCCAATTATTTTGAAAATAGCTGAATTATACAAGTCACTTGTAGCATTAGGCAAAGAAGTCATTTATGTTTGGATCCCTAGTCATGTGGGGATCTATGGAAACACAGTTGCTGACCAGGAAGCCAAGGATGCACTAGATGACGAGATGGCGGATTGTCCAGTGCCGTACACTGACATGAAGCCTTCAATCGTGAAATACGTTTTAAAGTTATGGCAGGCCAGGTGGGATCTGCAAATAAATAATAAACTGCATGGAATACATTCAGAGGTCGGTAAACAAGTCGGTTCCTGAGGTAAAAACCGTAGGGAACAGGTAGTGTTGACCCGATATCGTATTGGACATACTAGAACAACACATAGATGTTTTATTCTCAACAGTGATGACAGACCTGAATGTATACCATGCAATTTTACTTATACAATCAAACACGTTTTAATTGAATGTGTAGATCTGCTGAATATCTTAAAGACCTATTAACAAATGTCACTGGCGACAAAATCATTCAATTTTTAAAAGTGTAAGATTTAAATAGATTTATCCTGAAGTTCTAATATTGTAACAGTTAAAAGTGACATTTTTCCTATTAGGTTTTTTATGTTTTACACTCTTGTTTTACTTGTATAAAGCT
The DNA here is from genome assembly GCA_002080025.1 of Modiolus philippinarum. Lineage (NCBI taxonomy): Eukaryota > Metazoa > Mollusca > Bivalvia > Mytilida > Modiolidae > Modiolus > Modiolus philippinarum. The sequence goes on along the minus strand of MJUU01000017.1, from coordinate 487,000 downwards.
ATAATGGTTTTACATTGATATTTAATTTATTAAACAATTGGTAAATATACTTAACAGTTCTCGCCACAATATAGCTGAAATGTTGGCGTAAAACATCAATCAATCAATCATTCAATCATAACGAAATGTCAGATTCCAACCAAGCTTGCAGGATGTGTTGTTCACCTGGTAGTTGTGCACCTAGTTTTGTTTTAACAGATTTTAGAGGTTCATGAAGCCAAAATTGCTCATTTGTTAATCTGTTTTTAATCCAAAGCTTCATCAAACTGTGAGTCAGATTCCAACCAAACTTTCCGTATATGTTGTTTATCGGGTCTTGTTATGAACGTTTTGCTTAAAATTCTGTTTAGCAGATTTTAAAAGTGTGCCAAGCGAACACAACTCATTTGTTAATTCAGTTTGTTAATCTGCAAGTCCCCAAACTAATTCATATTCTAAAAAAAATTACAGAATTTGTTTTTCTCATAATCAAGACATGCATATGATGCTTAAAATTTTAATTTTATTGATTTAAGAGGTTCACTAGGCCGAAAATGGTTCCTCTGTAGTACAGGCGACACAAGTGATTGATTAAATATTTTTAACGTCTACTCAGCAATATTTCAGCTATATCAAGACGAGAACAAGTTTTTTAATAAATAATCACTTTGGGGTATGGAAAGGGCCATGGGACGAGAAATTCTGACTGCCACTGGAAAAGTAGGGTGAAATCGAAAAGGGCGGAGAATTTAGCCTTGTAGCCGATCACCTACGGACCACTCAAAAAAAGCTTGCTACAAGTGTTCTTTAACGTGCAGGAAGCGTGGCATTTCTTCCAACACGTGGACCTGAGTTCCCATCCGAAAGATGGGTTGTTTATTTATTAATCCCGCACAACCACGGAATGGGTCCTATTTCTATATCCCTGGACCCTCGGGGTCATCAGCCCCCGTTTAGGAGGGGTCACACCCCGCAAGCCGGAGATACTAGGTCCTATTTCTATATCCCGGGGTTCCCTCGGGGTCCTCTGTTAGGAAGACACATACTCCACGCTCAGAGGATGAGGCGGGTCTATTCATAAGCCGGGACCGCCCACGGCGGGCGACACAAGTGTTCAATGGAACACCCATAAAGTTTGATTGATTGATTGATTAAATATTGTTTAACGATTGATTATATATTGTTTAACGTCTACTGAGCAATATTTCAGCTTTATCAAGACGAGAACAAGTTTGTTAATAAATAATCACTTTAGGGTATAGAAAGGGTCATGGGACGGAAATTCTGACTGCCATTGGAAAAGTAGGGTGAAATCGAAAGGGGCGGGGAATTTAGCCTTGTAGCCGATCACCTACGGACCACACAAAAAAGAGCTTGCTACAAGGGTTCTTTAACGTGCAGGAAGCGTGGCATTTCATCCAACACGTGGACCTGAGTTTACATCCCAACCGAAAGATGGGTTGTGTATTTATTTATCCCGCACAACCACGGAATTTGGTCCTCTTTCTATATCCGGGGTTCCCTCGGGGTCAGCCCCGTTTAGGAGGGGTCATACCCCGCAAGCCGGAGATACTAGGTCCTATTTCTATACCCGGGGTTCCCTCGGAGGTCATAAATTTTGAATATTTTCCAAAGCAATTTTCAAGTTTTCAAAATTTGTCATTTTTATACCCCACCACACGAAGTGGCGTGGTATTATGTGATACCCACAGTCGTGTGTCCATCCATCCCCCGAAGGTTTGCCACAGATAACTTGTGAACGAAATAACACAAAGTGTTCAAACTTGGTATGCATATTGTTTACCAAAAACTCAGGTCAAGTTCGATTTTGGAGGTCCAAGGGTTTCTGGAGTTATGCCCCTTGAAACTTTGAAATTTTGCAAATTTTAGGGTTTCCAACTGATAACTTGTGAACAAAATAACACAGGGTCTTCAAACTTGGTATGTAAGTTGTTTACTACAACACTCAGGTCAAGTTCGATTTTGGGTTCAGAGGTCCAAGGGGTACTGGAGTTATGCCACTTGAAACTTTGAAATGGTTTCCGACCGATAACTTGTGAATGAAATAACACAAGGTCTTCAAACTTAGTATGCAAGTTGGTTACAACAACACCCCGGTCAAGTTCGATTTTCGGTTCAGAGGTCCAACGGGTTCTGGAGTTATGTCCCTTCAAACTGAAATTTGGCGAATTTTAGGGTTTCCGACTAATAACTTCTGAAGGAAATAACGCAAGGTCTTCAAACTTGATATGTTAGTTGTTTACCACAAAAATCAGGTCAATTTTGATTTTGGTCGCAGAGGTCCAAGGGGTTCTGGAGTTATGCCCTTGAAACTTTGAAATTTTGCAGATTTCAGGGTTTCGTACTCATATATTGTGAATGGAATAACATAGTCTTCAAACTTGGTATGTAAATTGTTTACCACAAAACACAGGTCAAGTATAATTTTGGGTTCATTGGTACACATAGTTCTGGAGTAATGACCATTTTTACTTAGAAATTTTGTGAAACGTGGCGGGGTATCATGTAATGCACCATTACTATTTTTGAGATTTAAAAAATCACGTTTTTTTCAAAAATAATGATTTTATCATTTTTATTGAGTTTATCAATCTTTTGACTATGTACAGGCTTTGATTCACTATAAATTAGTGAAAATTGTCAAAAAACGGGAATTTACATAAGGGAACCAATTTTGTCCCATAGAATTTCCACTTTTGATTGGGTCATTTTCAAAATTTTGAAGGGTATTTGATCATCGATTAAACATTCTGACTGAACAGCATCGTTTGAAAAATCAAGACACAGAAATTATGCAATATGCCTTCAGCGCATCGGTTCCTGACTGAAGTTTGATTTCATTTCAAGCCAGATAAATTACTTGGGTAAAAATGCAAATTTCAATGATTTGTGTTTTCGAGGAAGCATGACCCGATGGAAAAACTGACCTCAAAGACTTTTAACAAGTTCCGAGCCTTATTATTTCAAAAACATCAGACGCAATGTTTTAAGGCTGGGTGCCTTGTTAATGATTTAGTCCAATTGAACTGTGTTGTAAAACTTATTACATTAGTAATGGAAACGGAAAATCATGATCTTTAACTTTTTTGTTGGGTATATAAGAAATAAGAACGCCTTAACGTGGTAATCCCCAATCTAACCCCAACAACATGTGATCATGAACCGTGAAACTTCAAAAAAAAAAGAAAGAAAAAAACGTTAGATGATCAAGTCAAATGCGAGAGTATTATCATTTTTCTGAAAAAGAGACATTGAGGTTTTACCATTGAACCTAGATGATATGTATGGCCTCTTAAATGTTAAACTCAAACGTTATTTAACCTTTGAATCAAAAGACGTTGTGATTGAAAAACCAAAACTGATGCAGATAGCTGATGAAGAGGAAATGTAATAGATTGATTGATTGTTGTTTAACGCCAACTTAAGCAATATTTTAGCTATATCGTGGCGTGAACTGTTGATGATATTATGAATAAATAACTAAAACAGTCATATAAAACATATGGCTATGTACAGATTGATTGATTGATTAGTTAGAGTTTAACGTCCAGTGAGCAATATTTCAGCTATATCAGGACGAGAACAAGTTAATCAATCAAAAAATTGAAAGTATCAGAAGAAAGAAATAAAGGTGGAAGGGACAACCTGGGCAACGACTTTTGACTGCCACTGGAAAATTGGAGAAATGGGTAGGGGCAGGAAATTTAGCCTTCCATACGACACCCAGTGCGTCTGCTCTCTTTAGAGAAATATAGAAGGGGTCTTTATACTGCATGGAGCGTGGCGTTTCTCGACTACAGATAAATTAACTTCTAAAAGATAAAATCCTACGATAAACAATTTAAGATAAATAGATCAGATTTAATGAAATTTAAAACTTGGATAATATAAAGTAAGTGAGAACCGAGCGAACAATCCAAGGACAATGGCAACACCAGAAACAAAAAAAAGGGGGAACAGAGACACAACATGGGTACGGCACAGAAAAGAAAAATGAAGACACACACACACACACA
>MJUU01000017.1:468485-482650 GCA_002080025.1 Modiolus philippinarum | reverse complement strand
GAGATGTAAACTCCATATGCCGGCGCTGTTGGGATGTTGCTACAAAGAAAAGGGAAGTTTACTATTGGAAAGGTGATGTCATCGCGTTTGTCGTACAGCTTAGTTTGAAGTCTACCTCTGTTGTCAATTTCAAGGTGATGGTCAAGGAACGAGGCTGATGTAGAAGTGTCTGTGGTATCCTATATTTCGAGCTCTTTTGGATAGATCAAATAAAGAAAATCACCAAAGCGAGGGTTGTTTAGTGACAAAATATCATCTATATGACGGAAGATAAAATTGAAGGATTAGGCCAGTTTTTTTATCTTTATTTTGAAGAAGCCCTTCGATGAGAAACAGATCGGCTAGGAGAGGCGCACAGTTTGTGCCCATAGGAATTCCGATATTCTGTTGAAAAACAAGTCCTCCAAACTGGACAAATATATTGTCGATCAGAAACTCTAACATTTTAATCACTTCTTCCTCTGTATATTTTTTCTCCGATTCGGAGTCATTTTTCACAAAGTAGGCTTGTTCTCTACCTACAACAATGTACCTACATCTTTGTTCACCGTTCTTACGTGAGAAACATCTATGAATTAAACCTTTCAGCCGAGATTTTAGTTGTTCATGAGGAATAGTAGTGTAAAGTGTGGAGAAGTCGAAAGTTTTAATGCTGTTACAGTGTGATAATGATCTAGAGTTTAAGATGTCAAGTAGATCTGTGGAGTTTTTCAAAATCCACATTTCATTTACCCCGCTTCTTGAAAAGCAAGTATCACAGTATTTTTGAAGGCCCTCTTTAACAGCTTTCAAGATGGAGGTTAGAAATTTAGATATAGGTTTTGTAGAGCATTTGGCAGATAAACTTATATTTTACTATACATATTAACAGCTTTTGAAAATTGAATAATTTTGTCGCCTGCGACGTTTGTAAATAATTCTTTAAGAGAGTCGGCTGTATAAAATGTGCGACGTATGTCGGCAACATCGACACAGTGAAGTAAAACAAGTTTTATTGTGTAAGCACAATTACATGGAATACACTCAAGTCGGTCTTCTTTATTTAAAATATAACCACGAGTTGTAAAAAAATGAGAGGTTTCTCAAAATCTGCGTCCGAAAGGTCAAAAGCGGAAAAAAAAACATATAAATAGCTAAATATATCAAAATGATATCATGCATCCTTTATAATATACAAAGTAAGTTTATTTTCTGCCTAAAAGCATTTCAATAGTATTAATTCATAAAAATAAAACTATTTCATCATTTAAATTTCCAAAGAGTTTATCAACACCTTAGTAATGTTTTGGTCACCGGACAAAAAAATAATCCATCTAAGCGATCAAAATTACGTAAATATAGACTTTCGAAGATATTTTCAATGATTCATTATTAAATTGTGACGTCACAACCTACAATTATGGTGAATATTTATTTTAGAAAGATCGATTGATTGTTGTTTAACGCCAGCTTTAGCAATATTTCAGCTATATCATGGCTTCACAGATCCTTCAAAAACATTTGCTTCACTAATAGTGTGACGGGTGCTGTTAACAGAGCAGGACATGCTTACCCTTCAGGAGCACCTGATGTCACTCTCAGTTTCGCTGGAGTGCACATTGTGAGTGCCTTTGTTTTGAATGTTGTGATTTCTATTTCTGTGCTTTGTATTCGTCTAACGTCATTGTTTTCTGTGTCTTACGTCATTGTTTTCTGTGTTCTCATTTTGACCATGTCTTTGGACTTTTTGTAAATGTCACTCCTTTGTTCCTTCGGTATTCTACTGCCGTTGTTTCAGCTATATCATGGCGAAAACTGTTGATAATTTAGTAAACGAATATAGAGTTAAAGGGTATCATAGTGTAATTAATTTCCCATAGGCGACAATAGTAACGTTTATGCTAACCATTCATTATTGAAGCATATTTTTCATTAGAGCTTTACTGTTCTTAAAAGAAGCACTTAAGGTGCTTTATTTATGCTAAAAAAAATCATATTTTGCCATTGGTTTAACGTCCTAAATTTTGACTTGTTTATAACTACTGTGAACTCTGCAGAAAATTCACCTTGACCAATCTTTATTATACCTACCATTTCTAACTCTCATTGAATCTGAAGATTAATTTATTGAAATAAAATAATTTATATATTTTTTAAGGTGCTTGACTAAGTTTTTAATTCAATACAATTTATTTCATTTATGACCAATCAATGACCTTCTATATCATGGCATAAGATTGGTTGGCCATCCGTCAGATGGCGCATCAGTTTGAACACATTACAGTATCTTTACCTAAAAGGGTCACTTAAAACACATTGCTTTGTACAAATAAAAAAGTTATAAAAGATAAAATCATATAATAGACAATTTAAGGTAAATAGATCAAATTTGATGAAATTGAAATTGAAAGTTTGTAAATAATTCTTTAAGAGAATCAGCTGTATAAAATGTGCGACGTGTGTCGTCTACATCGACACAGTCGAGTATAACCTGTTGTATTGTGTAAGCACAATTACACGGAATACACTCAGGTCGGTCTTCACCATTTAAAATATAACCATGAGTTGTTCGTATATGCCCATTCGACACCTTGTCAAAACAACTTGCTCCTTCCGATTTTTTCCATAGGAACTAACGTGTTTACCTGTTTCTGATTGTATTCCGTGCAATTTATTATTTATTTGAAAGTCCCATCTGTCTTGCCATATCTTTTGGATGTATTTACTTATTTACACTTCATGTCAGTGTACGGCGCCGGATTTTAGAAAGATTCACTTGATCTATGAAATAGTGTGGACAATAAAAGACACTTTTACATTAAAGTTGCTCTATATTCAGTTTAAGCAGATGATCATTTCGACAAACTATATTACGTCGTTGCATATCATATCAGAAAATTTCGGGCCTAAAAACAAAACTGTGAGGAATAAACTACGAATAATGTTTATTATAAAAAAATACCGAAGTTATAGTGGATTTAGTTTCCGCATATTCGCATTTCGACTTCTTATACCCTTTCAGTGCGATAGAATCAAAACAGTTAGAAATCCATAAACCGAAATATGTGTACGAACTTATACAGAATAACTTATCAATATGGTCTAAAAAGGCAAGCGAAGGACAAAGCTATGCATTAAGGAGGTGCTCCTTTGGTTTCAACAAAATTTCCTTAAGTTTAGATATTGCAAGTTTTTTTTTTTAAATCGGTTTTCGGGCTTGCACTGAAGACCTAGCTACTGGGTTGGTGAATACACTCGGGGACTAACAGTCCACCAGCAGAGGCATCGATCCAGTGGTAATAAATAAAAAACACCGAAGATAGTGTTAATTTAGTTTCTGCATATGCGCATTTCGAAAACTTATGTTTCTTCAGTGCAAATCAAACCGAACATTTGGAAATCCATTAACCGAAAAATGTGAATAGGATGATACAGAAAATATTGCCAATGGGATCTAAACAGTAAATAATCGTCTAAGGACAAAGCGATGCATGAGGAAGGTAGTCCTTAGGTTATTTTACAAATTTCCTTAAATTTGAAATTGCAAGTTTCAAAGTAAAATCGGTTTTCATGCCTTAATCGAAGTACTGGATACTGGGTTGGTTAATTTCTTCGGGACCAACAGTCCACCAGCAGTGGCATCAGAGCAGTAGTAATAAATATATATATTAACAAAATACTGAGATTACTGTGAATTTACTTTCTGCATATGCGCATTTCGACAACTTATGTCCCTTCATTGCATATAAAAATCAAGACATTTGGAAATCAATCAAGCTCGAAATATATGTAAAAGCTCATAGAGAACAAATACAAACGAAAAGGCAGATGAAATCAAAGAACAAAAGTTTTTCGAGAGCGAATAGTTTAAAATAACAAAAATGTAAAAAATATAGTAATGCTAGTTTTAAAATAAAATTAGCTTCACGGACCAAAAAAATACTGCATCATTGAGCTTATAGACACACTTGGCATCTAATACTCCACAACCAGAGGCATCGCTCTAGTGGTGGTAAGAAACATGATACCGCTGATACTGTAAACTTAGTTCTTGCATATTAAAATTTAATCAAAGCTCCGATGGAGCTGAATCTCGAAGCCTTGAAAATCTACACGTGGCAAAACTTCGTAGTCATCCAAAGAACTGCTGCATACGTCTGCATGTATTAAGTTATCCCGTAATACGTGAAAATAATCGGATTGTGTGATTTCGCATGTCGATTTCATTGCTATAAATATATGCAATACGCTGTCACAGGTAAATAAATGTTATTTTCATCATTGACAAATTACTACGCGACAAGTTCGTTGATCCGAGATGGAATATAAAAAAACGAGTAATTTGATAAAGTTGCATATTGTTTTCAATTTAATATAACAACACCGTATTCAACTCAAGAAAATGAAGAAATATAACTTTGTGCCAATAAAGTATTTATAACTTAAAAACACAATGTATACGATTTTGAAAAAACTTGCGCACTATATTTTATCAGAAGCACGAAGATCATCTTTAGAACTGTTAATAGGATTGAAGCCTCACGTGATTTTTTCTTGTCATATTAAAATCTCTCCAGCCATTTCATGGCTTCGAGATAAAAAGGAGAGGAAACTGGAAACCCACAATGACTGTCACTTGCCATAATCTGCCAGAGGACTCAGTAACTTAAAAATACAAATTCAAGACGAAGGTAAAAAACGATTCCAACTTAGAATATCCGTACTAGGTACAGGCCTTGGCCAAAGTATTGAGAACGAAAACCTAACAATTTTCTATTATGTTTCCCTGTAGTATTATAAACATACGAATAAAACACAATAAAGGTAGACTACGAACTTTGAAGCCGAAAGGAATAAATAATGTATCAAGGACTGCTTTCCGCTGAAGTGCCGGCTAGCCCAAGAAGCCTAGTACAGATGTTAATTTCATTTTTTAATATCTAAAAGGGTTCAAGTGTAAATTAGGAATTTCGGTTGACAATAAGATAAATATGTCATGCAGTTTTCCCAAGTAAATGGCTGGTCTTATATATGTCAAGCTGGTTTCCAAAAAGAAAATTGAATCAATTTTTAACGAAAATTTGCAGTTTCGGTTGAATCCGAAAACATGGAACTTTTTTTCATTACCACAATAAAAGGCTTTTACTTAATTTTCGTTTAATCTCACCTTATGTCAGAGAACATGTTTTCCGCCGATCATGTCGACTACAATAATGGGCAAGTTTCAGTGAAGTTTAACTGCAAACCTTCGTGGCAGCCCGCAAATTTTACATCGAAACAAAGATCTTACTTTTCAGGGTATTAGCGTAATGAACATTTATGAAACTAGAAGGCGACCTGATGATCACAAACGTTACCCCTGCATATAATTAATGCCATTGTAGAAGCAAACTATACAAACTGTTTTGCTGAACGAAAGCAAGAGCCTTCGCCGAGTAGCTGCCAGAATACCCAAGCCCATTGAACCCTGAATTAATATAGTAATGCAAATCGAAGTGTGGACACAATACAGGTGTTGATACAAGACAAGAATGGACCGATGATATAAATCCTAGAAAAAAAATAAACAGATTATAATTCCCACATTCTGGAAAATCCATCCCATTCCATGGAATTGTTATACAAAGCTGGTAACAAAATTCAAAGTTTGTAGCATTTCCCATTGTAGAAGAAACTTTGCCGGTAAACAAGAAGTAGTACCCTGACAGGTCTGAAAATGCAACCAACAATATTACATGACTATAAAAAGCTTGCATAATTCAACACTGCAGGGAAAAACTTGTCGAAAAATTACTTTTTAATGTAATAAAGGGCTTCGCCGAGCGCAGCATGATATGACCGCAGCATGTCAACCAATGAAATTTGAACAAGTGTAAACTAAAATGAAGGTGGACACAGTAATTTGCTGGACACAATAAGGATCTTGACACATAAATTAACTTGACACAAACTAGTGAAAATAAAAATTAGCCCTTTTAATCCCTTATTACTAGGATATTGAAAGAGCTAAAAATTCTATTGACTACCATCAAGAGAAATCCAAAGAAAAAACTCAGGTTGAAATCCAATAAAAAATAAAAATTTCGAATATTTTGAAATATTGCAATTTGGCCCCATGGACCCATTATAGCTTGAAAACCGAAGAGCAACGCAAAATATACTGCAATATTAATGAAAGCTTACAATGAGAATAATCCAAAGATAAAAATCCCATCAAAATCTAATGAAAAATAAAGATTTCACATATTTCTAATAATTGCAGTTTGGCCCCTTTGACCCCTTATAGCTCGAAAACGGTAAGACCTACATCAAATCTGTTGACATACTACTGACAGCTTACAGTGAGAGGAATCCAAAGAAAAAAATCCATCAAATTCTGATGAAAAATGAAGATTTCACATATGTCTAATAATTGCAATTTTTGCCCCTTTGACCCCTTATAGCTCGGAAACAGTAAGAGTAACACCAAATATATTTAATTACCCTGAAAGCTTGCAATGAGAGGAATCCAAAGAAAAAAATCCCATCAAAATCTGCTGAAAATCAAGATTTTACATATTTCTAAAAATTGCAATTTTGGCCCCTTTGACCCCTAATAGCTTGGAAACGGTAAGAGCAACACCAAATCTATTAACATATTACTCAAAGCCTACTATGAGAGGAATGTAAAGAAAGAAATCCCATTGAAATCAGATGAAAAATTAAAAAAATTAGGTAATCCCTATGTTTGTAATTTTTCCCCGTTGGGCCCCTCATAGCTTGGAAAAGAAACAAGTTATCTGATGGTGCAGCGCTATGTTAATTTTTTCATAAGGAACCCATTGCAAAAAAACTGCATCAAAATCGGACTAAAATTAAAAAAATATAATTTTTGAAATTCGCCCCTTTTGGCCCCATTTACCTCGTGAACGGTACATGCAGCGTGAAATCTGTTGTCGTACTGCTGATTGTAAATTTCCTCAGGAAAACACTGAAAGAAACCCCATCAAAATCCGATAAATAATACAGATTATACAGTCAAATATGTGAAAACATAAAATTTAACCCTTTTTGGTCCCTTTTTTTAAAAACGGGTGGGGCCACAAAAACCAAAACTTAGCCAAGCCTTCCCTTTGTGCCAAGGAACATTGTGTTAAAATTCCATAAGGATTGGTCAACTCGAACTTAGTTTTTGACCAAAAACAAAAGTGTCTACAGACGAAAACAACGACAGCACCATACCATTACACGACCGCAAAAATTTTTGCGGTCGTTTAAAAATGACTTAGACGGTAAATATGAAGTAATATCCCTGCATATCTCAAAAATGCATCTCACAAGATACCATGACTATAGAAGGCCTGACAAATTTTAAGTTTGTTTCATTTTCCATTACAGAGAAAATCTCGACGAAAAATTAGTCTATTATGCAAACAAGAGGCTCTCAAGAGCCTGTATCGCTCACCTGGGGCACGGCTGGCATATGCAGTAAAAATAATCCCAATGTTTTAAGAGCATTATTTTCAAATTTGTTAATAGACATTGATGTTATTTTATCTTAAGTTTAACTGTATTCCAGACTGGCAGCTATTTTGGATTTGGTTGCAGTTCTACTTTCATCTTTCATGAAGGGGACCATTGAGTCTAATTTTGGTTCCAATTGACTAAATATTTTCAGAGGAGAACATCTTTAAATGCTTTGCGATAACCTTCCGATAGGTCTCAAGGATAAACTATGTTCCCCACAGGGGCCATCTTGAATGCGATGCAGTCAAGCCGGGTAAATTTTTCAAACAGGAACAACTATAAAGTATGTTTCCATTATTGGCCAAGTAATTTCAGGAGATCTTTTAATGTTTTCCCAATGGCTCAAATGTTAAATCTGTTCCCCGCTGGCAGCCATCTTGCATAAAGCAAAGACTTGAAAAGCAACTCTTTTGCAAGGTGGCAACCTAAAGACTATTGTGGCTAAGTTTGGTTCCAATTGGCTGAAAAGTTTCATAGAGATCTTTGAATGTATTTTTTTATAGGGTCCAATGTTAAAACATTGATCCCTGCTGGTAGCCATCTTGGACATAGCGCGGATCTGAAAAACAACTTTTTTGAAGGGGACCATCTAAGGACGATTGTGGCCAAGTTTGGTTTTAATTGACCAAGTAGTTTCAGAGCAGAAGATCTTTGAAAGTATTTCCCCATAGGGTCCAATGGTAAAACTATGATCCCTGCTGGCTGCCATCTTAGATATCGCGCACATCTGAAAAACAACGTTTTTGAAGGGGACCATCTTAGGACTATTGTGACCAAGTTTGGTTTAAATTGGCCAAGTAGTTGCAGAGGAGATTGATTGATTGATGTTTTACGCCAACTTCAGCAATATTTCAGCTATATTGTGGCGAGAACTGTTAAGTAAGTTGAAAAATTATGATAAATATAAAAAATATCAATATAAAACCATAAAAGCTTTATAGAAGTAAAACAAGAGTGTAAAATATAAAAAAATGTAAACAACATTACAGGAAAAATGACAGTTTAACTGTTACAATATTACAACTATAAATTAAATTCATTTAAATCTTACTAAATAAATTGATTGCTTTTAAAATTTGAACGATTTTGTCTCCAGCGACATTTGTAAATACGTCTTTAAGACAATCAGCTGAATAAAAATCACGCCTGATATCGGCAACATCTACACATTCAATTGATTGATTGATGTTTTACGCCAACTTCAGCAATATTTCAGCTATATCGTGGCGAGAACTGTTAAGTATATTAACTTATTAGAATAGGTATATAATAAAAATATCAATATAAAATCATATAACTTTATACAAGTAAAAGAAGTGTGTTAAATGTTAAAAACATTATTAAAGAAATTATGATTTGACTAACAATATTAGAAATTAGAAACTAGTTTAAAATTGATCTTTTTAAATCTTGCTAAATAAATCGATTGCTTTTAAAAATTGAACGATTTTGTCGCCAGCGACATTTGTAAATAGGTTTTTAAGACAATCAGCTGAATAAAAATCACGCCGGATATCGGCAACATCTACACATTCAATTAAAACATGTTGAATTGTATAAGGACAATTGCATGGAATACATTCAGGTCGATCATCACCGTTGGATAAAACTATGTGTTGTTCTAGTATGTCCAATACGACATCGGGTCAACACTACCTGTTCCCTACGGTTTTTACCACAGGAACTGACTTGTTTACCGACGTCTGACTGTATTCCATGCAGTTTATTATTTATTTGCAGATCCCATTTGGCCTGCCATAACTTTGAAATGTATTTAACGATTAAAGGCTTCATGTCAGTGTACGGTACTGGACAATCCGCCATCTCGGTTTCAGAGGAGAAGATCTTTGAAATTATTTCCCATAGGGTCCAATGTTAAAACTATGATCCCCACTGGCCGCCATGTTGGATATCCACGGATCTGAAAAACAATTTTTTTGCAGGGACCATCTAAGGACTATTGTGGCCAAGTAGTTTCAGAGGAGAAGATGTTTGAAAGTATCATCCAATAGGGTCAAATGGTAAAACTATGATCCCCGCTGGCGCCCATTTTGGATATAGCACGGATCTTAAAAACAAATTTTTTTTGAAGGGGACCATCTAAGGACTATTGTGGCCAAGTTCGGTTTTAATTGGCCAAGTAGTTTCAGAGCAGAAAATCTTTGAAATTATTTTCCCATAGGGTCCAATGTTAAAACTATGATCCCCGCTGGCGGCCATCTTGGATATAGTGCGGATCTGAAAAACAATTTTTTTGAAGGGGACCATCTAAGGACTATTGTGGCCAAGTTTGGTTTTAATTGGCCACGCAGTTTCAGAGGAGAAGATCTGAGAAAGAAATTCCTCATAGGGTCCAATGTTAACACTATGATCCCTGCTGGCGGCCATCTTGGATATCGCGCGCATCTGAAAAACAACTTTTTTGCAGGGGACCATCTAAGGACTATTGTGGCCAAGTTTGGTTTAAATTGGCCTAGTAGTTTCAGAGAGGATCTTTGCAATTATTTTCCCATAGGGTCCAATGGTAAAACTATAATCCCCGCTGGTCGCCATCTTGGATATCCACGGATCTGAAAAACACCTTTTGTGAAGGGGACCATCTAAGGACTATTGTGGCCAAGTAGTTTCAGAGGAGAAGATCTGAGAAAGTAATTCTGAGAGGGTCCAATGTTAAAACTATGATCCCTGCTGGCGGCAATCTTGGATCTCGCGCGGATCTGAAAAACAACTTATTTGCAGGGGACCATCTAAGGACTATTGTGGCCAAGTTTGGTTTAAATTGGCCTAGTAGTTTCAGAGAAGAAGATCTTTGAATGAAAAGTTTACGCCGGACGGACGACGGACGAAAAGTGATGGCAAAAGCTCACCCTGGCTATAGCTAGGTGAGCTAAAAAGCGGAAAAAATTGACGAGGTCGGTCAGAAGGAAGTAGTAATCCGACTGCTCTGAAAATGCATCCCATAATAAAGCTTGATTATACCAGGCATGTGACATAATTCCAAGTCTTTATCTTTCAGGTAAAATTCAAAAGTTTAATATGTTTTTCCAATTATGTAATAAGACACGTTAACGTTCTGGGGTCGCAATTTTGTCATCAACTCGATAACGATTGTCACAAGATGTCTAATAACCTCTAATGTACAAAATAATTATAAGCTACTGTCGCCATCATTTACATTCTTTATCAATGTGAAGCATACTGTTGTCTATCTGGATAATTATATGACAAAAGTGTATCATATACTTTATATATAATTATCTTTTTGTTTTGTTTCGAGATTGTTCAACACATATAGATGAAAACTAATATGATTTTTTGCAAATATCAAAAAAGGTGCTATGCAGATTACTGACCATAGACATTATAAAATTATGTTCGGATGAATCAGACTGCTCTAGTAATGATTCTTCATGTACAATTTTAACATATTGTTCTAGAAATTTCTCGACGTCAAACAAAGCATCAACCGTGTTTTTTACCCCCCCTTTTCCCATCAACAAACATGTCTGTGACCATGCCAGGGCGTATTGACATATTTTATAGGATGGTCTCGCCAAAAAAAAACTAATGCAAACTAATGAAAATTGTATACAGGAGAAATCAACTTTTCGGATTAATGCAGATTCATGCGTAATTTTAGAAAATAATTATGTTTATCCATTAACACGATGTTGCTTAACCAAGGTGGCAAGCTATATATATAAGAAAAAAAAAAAAAAAAAAAAAAAAAAAAAAAAAAAAACATCTGGCTTGGAATTCCAAAAGGGGTGATTTGTTACCAGGAAAGTAACAAACTTTATCCAATTTATTTCGATGTTCTTATGATTGTCCGAATTCTTTTCAACCATGGCTTGCAGTGCTTAATATGCAATCAGCGTCATAAGACATGTATTTCAAAGAAATAACAGATGTTTTATGCCTACATAATTGCTGGTCTGTACCTTGTATCTCTCCAGTTCTCATATAGTTTTTGTAATATTTGTTTCTTTCGACACCTTTATGAACCATTTTAAGCATACTAACACACTATTTCTAGTGGACCTTTTCTTTTCGTGTATATTAGTAAAAGTAAAACGAGAATACAGGTGTAGGCATCAAAAAGAAACTACATTGTTCATATTTATACCCCCGCTCCGGAGGAGGTGGGGGTATACTGTTTTACCTGTGTCCGTCATTCCGCAATTCCGTCCGCCACAACTTTCGTAACGCTTTTCTCTGCAATGGTAAATGAAACAAGCTTGAAATTTTGTCAGAAGCTTTGTGTAGTCATGCCATATTGTGGGATGCATTTTCAGACCTTTCGGGATGCTACTTCCTGTTTACCGACTTAGTCAATTTTTCATTATTCTGTGTGTCCGTCACAACTTTCGTAAAGCTTTTCTCTGTAATGGTGAATGATACAAACTTGAAATTTTGTCAGAAGCTTTGTGTAGTCATGCCATATTGTGGGATGCATTTTCAGACCTGTCAGGATGCTACTTCCTGTTTACCGACTTGGTCAATTTTTCATTATTCTGTGATTCCGTCACAACTTTCGTAAAGCTTTTCTCTGCAATGGTAAATGATACAAACTTGAAATTTTGTCAGAAGCTTTGTATAGTCATTCTATATTGTGGGATGCATTTTCAGACCTGTCAGGTTGCTACTTCCTATTTACCGACTTAGTCAATTTTTCATTATTCTGTGTGTCCGTCACAACTTTCGTAAAGCTTTTCTCTGCAATGGTAAATAATACAAACTTGAAATTTTGTCAGAAGCTTTGTATAGTCATGCCATATTGGGGGATGCGTTTTCAGACATGTCGGGATGCTACTTCCTGTTTATAAAATTAGTCAATTTTTCATTATTCTGTCAGTCCGTCACAACTTTCATAAAGCCTCTCTCTGCAATGGTAAATGATACAAACTTGAAATTTTGTCAGAAGCTTTGTATAGTTATGCCATATTGCGGGATGCATTTTCAGACCTGTCAGAATGCTACTTCCTGTTTACTGACTTAGTTTTTTTTTCATCATCCCGTCCGTCCCTCACAACTTTCATAATCCCGTCCGTCCCTCACAACTTTCATAATTTTCATCATCCCGTCCGTCCCTAACAACTTTCATAATTTTCATCATCCCGTCCGTCCCTCACAACTTTCATACAGTTTTCTGTGCATTTGTAAATGATACAAACTTGAAATTTTGTCAGAAGCTTTGTGTAGGCATGCCAATTTGTGGGACACATTTTAAGACTTGTGGGGTACTACATTTTGTTTACCAACTTTATCAGGTTATTAGAGATTGGAAGATGAGAGCAGGGGTATTACTAGTGAGCATTTAATCACAGATCCCTTGTTTAGATATGTAGTCCGTGTTTTCCCGAAACATTTTACGTAGAAAAAAGATATTATTTTTGTCGGTTTTCAATGCATGTCAGTTAATAAAAATTTAATAATAAAATTCTGCAATTTTTCAGATTTAGGTACCTGGATTCTAGTGATGAAACAGCTCGCAAGAAAAAGCTCTATGGATGTAATTTCTGTCAATCATTTAAAGTAAGTGAGAACCGAACAAGATTTGCAAATAGGTTTCTGAGGGCAAGCCAGGTATTAAAACGTGTCCGGAAGATCATGCACATCAAAGAGTGTTTGGTCAAATATTAATTATTGAACGAATGGAGAAATGATTATTTAAAAGTAACAGAAAACAAAAGAGGAAATATAAATAGTAGAATATATCAAAGTGATATCATGAATCCTTAATAAAATATAAAGTAAGGAGTTCATTTTTCTACCTAAAACATTTCAATCGAATACATTTATAAAGACAAACCTATTTCATCACTTAAATTTCCAAAGTGTTTATTTAAACTTTAGTAATGTTTTGGTCACAAAAAGAAACACAGACAACTAAATCAAAGACTGAAAGTCTTGAGAGTTGCCAATATAGAGAAAAGAAAACAATGCAAAATCCATTAAACTTAAGATGAGTGACAAGTACAGAATAAACAAGATATATGCCATAGTATAAACTTATCATAAAATTGTATGGTCAATTAATACAGTGCAGATTATCAAGTTATCTGAACAATGCCATGTGTTTTCTTCAATGGAATACCATTCATAACTAATTTATTTTGTAAATGTTGAATATAAATTGTTGCAAATGATTGACACAGTATGTAATAAAATCAAGGAATGTTGTTACATTAAAATGACCTCGAAAACAAGCGATACACACAGGTAATTGCACTCCATCAACATTTAATTTCTCCATATAAAAAGCCAAACTCTCATTAGTTAATAATTTCCTCTGACAATTTCACATTAGACAATGGGTTCACCTACTAGACGATGTTACAGGGATCAAATCTAAAGAGTCATCCATTTTGAATTAAATAAACGCATATCTTCTTTGTTTACATGCTATCACAATGTGTTGTTTATATATCGAGGATGTTTTGCCTCCAGTGATGCATATGTTTGATAAGAAGTCGGATTAAGTATTTGGAAACAACAATCTGGAATCCTCAGTATATTCAAGCGCATTAAACAATTAAATCAAAGTACTGAAGTACTGTTTAGTCGCAGAAGCAGTTAGCATAGGTCAATTAGCATATCTTTGAAATATATAATGTTTTTTGTATTTTTGGTGACTTTGAAAGAACATGATAGATGTAAATATTGTTTTTGACTAAACA
>MJUU01000017.1:451257-467145 GCA_002080025.1 Modiolus philippinarum | reverse complement strand
CATTTCAACTTTTTAGAGTAACATGGATCCTTAATATTCACTGTTTTAGGCAATACAATTTTTATGTACTGCTAGCCCATGCAGCTAATTCAATTGACTGTCCGAATCCCCAGCTGATCTAATCATGCAAGAAAGTATATTGATAATATGTTCCGGACGAATTTGAAATCACTCGTTTCGGCATGATGTCTATTTCTAATGATGCATGCTAAATTTCAATGAACCCAAATGCCTTACACATATTAAGGTCAATTAATTAATCAATATCCATTAATACTGAATTAACTACCAGCTGTCTCAATTTTCAAAATGCATGATTTGTGACATATTGGGGGAGGGGGTCTGCAACTAACTTTACGTATGATCATGT
This sequence comes from Modiolus philippinarum, assembly GCA_002080025.1. Taxonomy (NCBI): domain Eukaryota; kingdom Metazoa; phylum Mollusca; class Bivalvia; order Mytilida; family Modiolidae; genus Modiolus; species Modiolus philippinarum. The sequence goes on along the minus strand of MJUU01000017.1, from coordinate 466,775 downwards.
ACAAGGTGCAAAAAACAAACACGGAAAATGACAATTTAAGAAATAATCAAAACAATTATCATTTGATTTTAATTTTAAAATGAAGCTAGTTTTTAATGTGAAGAACAAAGGACTGCAGTCAACTGAGCTGAATAAAGTTACATTTCATTTCACGATAAAGGGTGAGTTAAAGATTGAATAAAAACTGAAAAATCTTAAAGCTACATGCAAATTTTGGATTGTATTTCAAGTTTGACAAAATCTGCACTGTGAATAACATACCTCGAAATATTGTTTTGTATCTTTCATTGCACTATAAAAGAAAAATTACGATTAATTTGGGCAATTGACCCTATAAAGCCTTTACACATCAGCCAAAAATGCATTATATACACGATTTGTATTTTCATACAAAGTGACACAAGTATACGTTGAAATATTGTCGTAAATAACAAGTTGAATTTTTGTCAATAAAAACACGAATTACACGCTATCCGTTTACAATTAGTCTGAAAAAAATGCACTTGTGTAATCAAAACTCTCAGTCGTCGATTAAATTCAAGGTTGAGTGACACACGGTAGAAATGCCAAGATGTACATGTATATCATTTTATTGTTGATGATGTTACACACAACTGTTTAACTGATGAATGTACAGCAATATCTGTTACACACGACCGATTAACTGATGAAGTCATAGTACACGTGGTATGATTAGAATTAGAACTATTTTATTATTTATCCGCGTTGATTATTATGCTTCCGCGGCTTCATAGCATTATCTACCAATATAGTCCCAAATGGTGGAGTGAAATATACAATAATACAACATTTTAATTGTGGTAATTTTGATATTGTTTTAGATAATATAATCTGTTTGTTTGTAATTTTTGCATTCAAGAGTGCGTATGCAAGGAATCCATGAATTCTAAGAATGAAATATATTGGGTGTTTTTTAACCTGGTGGATTTCTGGCCCTCATCGTCCTATGCGACAGCTTAAGCCGCAGAATTTCTTCTGCGCCTAAAAAGTGTTTGGCCGTCCACAAACTGCAATTTAAAGAAATAAATGCTACAGTAATTGCATGGGTAATTTCTGTATCAATACAGAGAATAAGAGGCACACATTGGTTATACTTGTACATTTATTCGAACTTTTTTTTTGACGGAAGTTGATATTTCTTGCATGTAAACAGTATACAGGATATTAATATCGATCAATCAACAAAGCTTTATTTTCTAAAATATCCATTCAGAGTTGAAGTTGAAAGGGGTTTTCTTGAAGTATATTATTAATTCGCAGTTAGGAAAAGTTACGAAGACTAAGAGTTGACAATCTTTCAGATTGGCAACTCAAAAATATGCCAAAAAAGATAAATTGCGACACGCTTACAAATGACGAACACAAATTTCGATTTTCAGTATTTTTTACCAAGTTTGAAACAATGAACGATTTAAAACGGAAGTCTACTGAAGACTGAATTAGTGGCGTTATACTTTAAGGTATTTCCGGTTGGCGCGACCCGTAAAATTTGAAGGATAACAGTTGTGAAATTTGAAAAAAAAACTGTTAATGTCGTGAATCGATCGCAGTTATCTGTCAAAAGTATCTACATTTGTATATTATAATAAATCACCAACCGTAAAAGATAGGTAATAAGGTGTGATTAGGAAATAGTCCTTGAGTTTTAACAGATTTTAAAAATACTTTGTCTGAATCCACAGTGACGTTGAAGAAAATGCCATCTCTTTTATGTGGTCACTTTGAAATCTTTTCTTGACTTATTCAGTGAATTTTATGTCACGTCAAATAAGCGGTCAGTGATCAGCAAGTCATGTCAGAATTTATAGTCTCTTTAAATTAAACGGTCTCATGATTGGATTTGAATCATGTGCTTTGACTTGTTCCATTTTAATTATGTTCTGACAAATGGTTGACGGCAATGTTTTATGACTAATATTTTATATATTTAATCGATGTATGGCGAGGTAGATAAAGTTGAGTTTATTTTATTAGATCATTTTGAGTGGGTAGAATCTGTCAACATTGATCTTGTCAGTCAGGAAAATGGAAGGGAAAATGTCTCGAAATGTAATAACGTTGGAAAAGAAAGTCGAAGCTGTAAACCTTCTACAGAGTAGCAAAAGTTCTCAAGTTGTAACGAGTATTTTGGGATTAGGGAGGACACAAATCCGGTATATCAACACGAGAAAGGCCGATATTATGGAAAACTTTGGGACAAGTGTCTTTGCAGACAGGAAACGAAAACGAAATTCAAAAACCACAATATCAGATCGATTTAGTCATTTTTTTTTCAATAAATACAAATGTAAATAGACATTTGCACATTGGCAATCTGAACAGTACTTTTCCGATTTTTGAACTGTCATTGCAGCAATTTTATACTCGCTAAAAATATATAGTGTGAGTACTACTGGCAGACATTATACAGTTTTAACAAAATGTGTGATCAAATTCCTCAATTTTCACATTTTTTAAAGCAGCCACTTTTCCCACATCGTGATTGGCTGTTAGATGTGATTCGACTGAATATTCTATTTTATTTTTATTTATTTGTATTTATTTTAGACATTCCCTAGAAATAAGAGGAGGGTTTGGATCCAAGAAAACGAGTTGAACCCCTCCTCAATTTTTGCGCATGTCCCAAGTCAGGAATATTTTTGTCATTGGTATTTCCCTGTCTTCTTAGTTTTTTTATATTCGTTTTATAGAATGTGTTTTGTTTCCATTGATTTTTTTTTACTTTTGGGACCATTTAAGGCTTGGTATATGGTGTGAGGTAACCCCAAGATGCTTTGTTTTGGGTCATTTTAATATGGAGATGGGATGTTGTCTCCTTGACATTTACCCCCATTTCCTTTTTTTATAACATGGTCAATATTTAGTTGAAAATTTTAAACAAAAATCAAAGTCGTCATCGAGAATCCATTACATTTACAGTTTTTGTGCAATTCAAGTGCAAAACCACTAGCACGTTTAACCCCTTCACAATGATAACAAGTTATATTTTATAGTTGATAAAAAGCTAACAAATTATAAAAACTTTTCTTAAAAGCGAACTCAAGTAACAATTCGCAAACCATTAAATTTTAAGCTTTGTGTATATTTCAATGATATTATCTACAGACGCAACAACCAATCACAGTGAAAATTGAATTGACCTGTAAATGGGGGTAATAACAAAATTACCAAACAGAGTTGTCAAAAGCCGAGGTCAATGTGACAAAAGATCAATCACGTGGAAACAATCGGAAAAAATGTCGACCAAAATGGTACTGACTTGGTACAGACATTTCAAAAGAGATGGTAACTAACGTAACTTATAGTAATTTGTAGACAGTTACATTGTTCCAAAATATTAAAACTTTACATTAAAAGCAAACTAAAGTTACCCCGGAAACCAAAATCTTACGAACAGAAATATGAACGGACGGACAAAAAGAATCGAATATTATCCCAACATTCTAAGGCAAGAAAATAAAAATGTTTGTTACTTTCCAATGAGTGGTATAAAAAATGACAGAGACTTTAATGGTGAATGAAAGGATATTAAATAAATGCACATGAGACAAAGTCTCCACAAATACATGGTGAACAACGCTTTAATTGTTATTCTTCTTTAATAACTCGTTAACTGCTAATTGTAGCCTTATCAGGGAAAGCTGAAACATTACTAAAAAAAAAGGTAGTTCAATATTTGATATTAAAAGTCGTCTAAACCACAAAATCTTTCATGGACTTATGTAGCTTTTGGTCATGGTCATGGGCCTGTTACTACTGCCAACAGCCAACAAGGTATATTTATTTTATCTGAATTGTGGTTCATCAGCATAACGTTTTGCTTTTCACGGAGGTCATTCTTGACTGTAAACATGTGCTTAAATAGCAAAAAGAAATTTCACAGCAGCTACTGTGTTTGTAGAAGACAGAGAAAAAGAGTCATTATAGAGCAAACTTTAAATTTAGGAAATTTTGTTTGGGTTGGGTTGGTCTTTTTGGGATGTCCACTGTTTATATAGGCTTTTACAGTTTTTGTGTAACTGAATAAATATTATTTCCAAAGTTTTTTTCTTCTTGCGGGGATATGAATTTACAAAGAAACTTTGGATTTGTACAGCTTAAAGTACGGCTTCACAGTAAATGCATTATAGCCACTTCAAAATTAAGCTACGACATCATTTGTAGAATTTTATAGTGACATGATTTGCATGCTACCTACAGAATATCGAAATCCAAGAAAAGTCAGACTCTCTGATTATTGAAATGGATATGGTGCAAACGAGAAAGTGCAGACAAACATGCTCTAAATTTGTTTAAAGATAAAATTATTACTAAGGACACCAACAGAATAGATTTTTATAAAGATAATTATATTGAGTCACCTCCTAAGCTGTCTGTAAAAAGAATTAAGTCAAAATTGAAGGATCTTGGTCAAAAATTTGTGTTTGTACCAGTTAACAAGGCTTCCAACAACGTTGCTATCGTTTGAAAGAAATATTATATCGATGTCCAACAATACGAACTGGACAAGTCAACAACTTTCAGACGTACCAACTGGGACGAAAAAACGTTAACCCAACAACATTATAAGAATACAGAAATGCTTCAAGTTCCACCTAAAGATGACACCTTGCCTACCATGTACTGGATTCATAAGCTTCACAAAAATCCCTTCAAACATCGTTTTATTTTGGCATCTAGTAAGTGTTCTACTACTAATAACTAGTTCACTAACTTGTATAAAGGAGTTGGTTATTAAATACTGTAAAAAAACATATCAAAACTCTGATGTTAATTACTTTTGGAGTGTTAAAAATTCAATTGAAGTTTTGGATAAACTACAATCTATTCAAAGACCAGTCTCATCCGTCGACAGTTATGATTTTTCCACACCTCATACTACTCTTCCACATTAATTGACTAAGTCAAAATTGGGACAACTTATTAAATGGTCATTTAAATTTTCTGGTCTGCAGTTTTTTGTTCTAACAAAAAGCAAGGATTCTTCTCTAATATTATATACAATAATTATTGTTCCTGTACAAGTGATGACATGATTAATGCACTCAATCTATTGCTGGACAACATTTTTGTTCGTTTTAGCAACACTATTTATAAACAGGTCATAGGTATTCCCATGGGTACAAATTGTGCACCGCTCATTGCAGATCTTTTTCTGTTCTGTTACGAACGAGACTTCATGAAAAAACTTAAAAAATTGAACCATACAAAACAGTGATAATCTTATTTTTATTTTCAATAATAAGCAGGTATATTGACGATATCCTTGCTATTGACAATCCCCAGTTTTTAGATTTTGTAGAGATAATTTACCCACAAGAGCTGAAATTAAATAAAGCTAACAATGATTCCAAATACTGCCCATTTCTAGATCTAACTATCATTACTGACGCTGGCAAAACAATAACTAAAATATATGATAAAAGGGATGATTTTGATTTAACTATCACTAACTTCTCTTTTCTTGACGGCGACGTTCCCCAAGCTCCATCGTACGGGGTGTACATTTCTCAACTAGTACGATTCGCATGTGTTTGTTCTACTCTTGACGATTTTAATGAACGTAACCTTACTATCACAGCAAATTTTACAATAGGTTACAGATTTCATAACTTGTTGAATACCTTTAAGAAGTTTTATAACAGATATGAATATTTAATATCTAAATATGGCGTTACTCGCAAACAGCTTATTCCTAAGGACATTTCTAATCCCCGTTTCTACGGTAATGTTGTTAAAAAATGCCAGAAACTAATTAAAAATCCAGAGAAACTGGGACGTAACTTACATTCTGTGCGTAAAAGGGGATATTGAAATGATACTCTGCTTGCATCCGTAAAATTAGCTTTGAGATCTAGTGACCTGAAAATTTTACATACATACTGGCCTCCCACTGATATTGGCGATGTCTACTGAAATTTATGATGATTCTTGACTAAATCCTGCGGGAAGTTTTGAGTTTGATTTTTCTTCCGTAGTGCGACAGTGTTCTACCAGCAGACTAGGCTCCTTTACCTAGCCGACAGATTAGCGGCGAGCACCCCTTGACCCATCTTTCAAAATTACGTTTTGTCATATTCTCTCCTTTCAAGATTGTGGTCATGGAGTTAGTAGTCTACCTGTTTTGGGTTTTATTCGTATGTTTACTATACTATAGGGAAACGGGNAGATAAAGGGGAGGTTTGGGTACCCATAAACCGGTTTAACCCTACCGCTGGCTTTTGCTAGTGCCGGTACCAAGTCCGGCTGTCCCGAGTTCCTATCGTTGTTTACGTTTGTCTTATTTGTGATTTTCCTGTGTAGTTCCCTAGCAGATTGTGGCATGTAATTATAATTTTCAGCCATTGTAGGTGTTTCCTGTTGTCCCTTTTCTTTCATGTAAATCCAGGAAAAGTTAAGACTCTTTGGTTATTGAAATAGATTTAGAAATCGAAGAAAGGTAAGACTGTTTGGTTATTGAAATACAGCCCCTGACTGTCATCATCAATTAACCATACAGCAAAGTCAGAATCTCATGTAGTAAACGAATCAATTGTAACGCATAACATGGATAAGTTCAATGCAGGAAAGTAGGCATATATTTATACCCATCCAGAGAATACAGTTTTTAATCAGGAATTCTACGATATTTTGTTAACAAAAAATGATACTTATCAACAGAAAAAAAATATTTGCAGTGGATGAGGCAGAAAACATGCTTGAGTGGGATGTGAATTTCAGGCCAATATTAAGGAAATATGAGTTTTTGTCTTATCCTGAACGATCTTGCTCTCAGTTCTTCTTTTTCCACATAAATACAATATGGTATTATCAAAGCTACTGGTGCTAAAAAATGTTAACAAATCCTCCTCCTGCAAAATACAAGATTGTAGTTGTTGAAAAACCTGCTACACGTGCAAAGAACATCTAATATAAGCAATCGTTTAGTTATATCTTGGAATTACTATTCAGTGAGATTTTATGGAAGCTTTATAATTTGCCCTTGACTATTGTTAACTTCACCGAAAATATGGATTGGGATAGGCTATGAATATGACTGGCCAGAAGAATTCTTAAACCAAATATGTATTGCATGAAAGGTTCCAATGACCAAAAGTTGTCAAGAGTTGCCAAGAGTTGTCATGTACTTTTATGGAAAAGAACAGTTATTTTTATTTATTTTGAATTAACATATGTAATGACGTATCAACAATGGTCTCTACAATCATGTTGAAAATACAATTAAACTAAGATATCCGAAAAAAAAAACTTGATAAATTTAATTGCATTTGTTTACAGCCAATTTGAAAAAGACACACATTTGTAATAACAGATGTTCAAAAATGACAAGTAGTTAAACATAATTTACCAGAAATGTAACATTTAATATTGCTTTTCAGGTACAACCACAAAAAATACAAATATATGTTTCATAAGGACGCATTAACAAATACTAGAATTTATATTTTGTAAAAGCGGTTGATTAGTGTTCACTGAGGGTAATCACGCCTTTTGTCTGTTGAAACTTGTTTTTCGTTTGATATTCCTTATTTTTAAAACCATGGAGAAAATGTAAACTTTATACGTTTAGGTATTACATTTGGTAGTACCGAATAGCAGGTAAAGGGGAGTCGAGCAAGTTTCACTTAATTAGACTTAATTAGAACCACGACGTTACACGTTAGTTTTCCCGCCTACGTCATGACGGGACTTTCGGCAACATTTTTCCGATCGGGATATTTTCCGCGGTTCAATACGTCGTTGCGCGGTGAAATTCAAAATATAATTGAGCAGTGGATGCGGGAATCGCAATTTTGAAAAAAAATTACTCTTTGTAAAACAAAAGGAAATGGCAAAAACCATACAACAGCAGTACCGTCAGCGGAAGAAAGCCGATGTTCCGATACAAAATGTTACAAGATCTGAAGATTCTGGGAATATTTCTTGGACGGATGCCAGGAGAATTATTGACTTAAAATATCTGTTGGAACAACTGAAAACGATGTATGTTGTGAAAACCTTGTCATAAACAAAATTTATGTCATGCAAACCTTATAGCTTATCCTTCTTGTTCATGTAGAAGTTTATAATATGAAGATTCCAATCATGATTTTTTTAAATGTTCAAATTTTTCTATTCAAAAGAAATGTTCCCTTCTCGGAATAAGGGAAAAATAATATACCTATAGACATAAATACATTATTATATGGAACTCGATCATTGAGTTTTGAAATAAATAAAAATATTGTAAGTGTTCAATAGTTTATTAAAGATATTGTCGTTTTTCCTGAAAATACTCGTGATAACATCGCAACTATCCAATTTTATTCACGTCAAAACACGCTGTAAAGGTTTGACTATTGATGAGTGCCCTGTGTTTGTCTATATTTTGTAGTTGTCCACTAGCTTAAGACACTAGTGCTTTTGTCGGGCAAAGGATGACAGTGATTATAAGAGCACTTTGCCAGTTTAATTGATGTTTGTTGACAATCCCACACCCATGACCAAGAAAGACATGGATGTAGCGTTGCTCGACAATTAGCAAAGANTACTATGAGGTATGAGCAAAGCTCATTGTTAAAGGCCTCATGGTGACTTCAAGATGAAGAACAACAATAAAAGCGTTGTTCCTTTGCTTGTTTTTTACCATGTATTTGTAGAGACTTTGTCTCGTGTGCATTTACTCCATATCCTTTTATTCACCATGTGTGTCCCTAAATTTCCTTTCAAAAACATAAAGTGATACACTTTTTAAATCCACACCGTAACAGCATCACAACAACACTTTTTGAGCACTTTGAAACAATTCGTGGCCTTTACTTCCAATGAAATACTTATCTTAATCCTTTGTGTTGGGGATTTGTAGGCGAATTCTACGATTTGCAAACGCTTTATATGTTTTTACATGAATAAAGTTTGTAATTTCAATGTTGTTAAATGACACTTTCTTAAAGATTGATTCTGTGCTTATCTATTACTCACAATTTCAGATATAAGTAATTTGTTTATTAAGCGCTATGTGTTCCAGGTATCATTTCGAGGGAAAAAAAACACTGCACCAAAAATTGCTTCTGCATTTTTTAATGTTTTATGGGCTTTCCAATCACGTCCGCGTTTCAAATGCAGATATACTAAAACCTTAACACATTCGGCATCCGATGACTGCATAGAACCTGCGAAATATACGCTCTTCAGAGGTTCTCGACGACTATCCTAATACTTGGAGGATATGAGGGTGTCCAAATAAGCATGATGTTTGGTGTAAGTTACATAAAATCTATTATAACTTCACAGATTCTAATGAATACTGGTCAGCGAGTAGCTCTTACGGAAGCGGTTAGGGAGGGTTTTAAACAAATATTTATGTGTATTTATGTGAATAAAACAACTAGAAGCTCTCAAGAGCCTGGATAGCTCACCTGGTCCATGACTGGCATAAACTGCAGCCCAAATTAACCAAATGTTACAGTGTATCATTTTCTAGAAGTTTCAATGCTGAAAGTCTTTGAACGTGCTTTCCCAATAGGGTCCAATATTAAACTATGTCCCCCGCTGGCAGCCATCTTGGAATACATGCGAACTTACCAGAAACATTCTTCGATAGGTATCGACTATTGACAGTTGTCACAAAGTATGATTCCAATTGGGCAAGTAGATTCAGCAGTTTCCACAGTAATTTTAAGCATAACTATCCAATACAACCCATTTCAGACCATCATTCAAAAAAAATTTGGGCAGGGGTTCCGTTTTTAATTCAGATAATACAAATTGCTGATATCAAAACATTCCAAGTCCCCCTTTCGATAAAAAAAAATTGGCAGGGGTTCCTCTTTATAATCTAGTTTAAACATATTTCTTATATTGTGAAGAAACACATGGCTACATCAATATCTATTTGAAAACCAAATCTCATTGAAATTGGACAATGTTGAATTTTCCCGCCTTTTTTGGTGGCCATTTTGAAAATGGCATTCAACAAACAATTTTTAACATCAGTTTTTGAAGTCGCAACATCAATATCTATTTGGAAACCACATTTCATTTAAATCGGACGTTGAATTTTCCCGCCTTTCTTGGCGGCCATTTTGAAAATGGCGGTCAACGCACAATTTTCAACATCGGTTTTGAAGTCGCAACATCAATATCTACTTGGATTCAAAATTTTATTGAAATCGAACAATGTTGAATTTTCCCGCCTTTTTTTGGTGGCCATTTTGAAAATGGCAGTCAACGTACGATTTTCAACACCACTTTTGAAATCACCACAGCATGGCAAGCATTTTATCAATTTACACTTAACCTTCATCTTCTATAGTTTTGGAAATAAAAGATGAAAAATATGAAAATTTTGAAAATTCTGTGAAAAGGGGCAATAACTCCTACAAGGGTTTTGGATTTTCTCCAAAATTTCAGGGTGGGTAGATCTTGATATGTTGAACATTTTTGCAATTTGAGGTTGACCTCTATCTGCTATAGTTTCTTCGCTAAAAAATAAAAAACATTAAAATTTTGAAAAATTTCCGGAAAAAGGGCAATTACTCCAAAACTGGTAATCAGATTTTCTTCAAAATTGCAGAGCGGGTAGATCTTACCATGCTGATCACTTTGACTTTGTCAGGTTTTTGATATCTGTAACGGTTTTCGAGTTATTTGCCAAAAACTGCAATTTACCCCTATATGCTATTGTTCGTAACGGCAGCCATGTTGTTTGGTCCTCGGACTAATCGAACATAATTTTAAATCTACATACCCTGGTAATGATTCAGGCTAAGTTTGGTTAAATTTGGTTCAGCGGTTTCAGAGGAGAAAATTTTTGAAAAAGTTTACGACGGACGGACCGACGCCGACGGACGCCAAGTGATGGCAATAGCTCACATGGCCTTTCAGGCCAGATGAGCTAAAAAAAGGCATTAATAATAATTACTTTGAACAAACTTACAAGTTATCAACTTATGATGATTTCAGGTAGGTAATCTGTTTATTAAGCGCTATGTGTTCCAGGAATATTTTCGAGAAAAAAACACTGCACCAAAAAATGCTTCTGCTTTTTTATGTTTTGTGGGCTTTCATTCACGTCCGCGTTTCAAATGCAGATATACTAAAAACTTAACAACTCATCCCGCATCAGACCACTGCTTATCACCACATGGAAGCTGCAAATATGCTCTCCAGTGGTCCTCGACGACAATTCTTATACTTTGAGGATATGAGGGTGTCCAAAATAAGCATCACGTTTGGTGTAAGTCACATATAAACTATTATAAATTCACAGATTCTAATGAATATTGGTCAGCGAGTAGTTCTCCCCAAGAAGCAATTCTCCCAACTAGGGTTTTATTATCAAGCCAACCCATGAATAGTTGAATCTATGCTAACAGCCACGAAACAAGTAACACAATTTTTCTGATCAACAGCAAACAGTGTTTTCCCAGAATTTCACAAAACGGACACACCTAATGGCCCAAAACAATTAATAAGTAAAAATAACTGATTTATTTCACCCAAAACACATTAAAAGGGCATGTCAATAAGCCAATATAAAATATTCATGGATTAACATCAAAATAGGATGGGTGAATGGGGGTTTAGCTTAAATTTCTCTAATTTTGGAATGGCTTTCCACAACAAAGTAGGAGGGGAACCCTTCCTCTTGATCCGAAATAGACTTTTTTACTATAACTATGTTCTTTGTTTTTGTAAATCATGATAATTTCATTATTGTTTTTTGTCCTCTGTTATTTTGTCATAATTTATAATGCATGAATTTGTATGGCATTTCTGTATAATTTGTGAAAATACTTAAAGAAAATTTGTGGAACAATACCCCCTTATTTTTTCCATGAAAATGAGGGAACGTGATAAGAATCTTAGCAATATATTTAATATGTTTTATATAATTTAGGGAATGAGAATATAAATTTAATTACCAGTAAAGTCCAAAACTCTTCTGTCTGGGACCAAGATACATTAGTCCCAGCTTCTGTGTAACCACTTAGCCACTTTCAAACCAAGTTCACTTTGTTGGAATGGAACATACATTAGATGACTGAAAAAAAATCCTCCAAAATGAATTATGTTTTGAACTTCATCTTATCTTGCCGGCTGAATAATCTAATGAGGCTGCCGTTGTCCTGTCCTGAATATATGCACTAAATAAAATTATACATTTCCGATTTTTTTCACTGTTTTAGTATACCTGTAAATTGATGTAAAAGATGTAACGTGCCAAGAGATATTCAAAGTCAGAAGGGAAGTACAACAGAGACACTCTTAGTGCTGCAGTTGAAGCTGTAAAGCCCAGAAGGATGACATTTAGTAAAGCTTCAAGAGAGTATCTTGTTGCTAGAAAAATATCAGGTATATATATACATTAAATAACGACAAATTATATATACCGGGTATGGCATTCGGGCAATATTTCGAAATTTGTTTCAATCATAGTTTTTATATTAACCCTTTTCTTCATAATGTATCATTTGACGCCTTAAGGTCCCCTCTTTTCAGGGCTATAGGAGGGGTGTTGTTTAAGGCTCTGGGATGAGGGTATTGTACAAAATAAACAAAACGAAAGGACAAGGTATGATAAGCAATGGTAATTTGCCCCCTCATTTTGCCAATTTATTAGCTATCGTTTATGCACATTAAATTTATATATTTGTAATCACAAGGTCTTCTTCTTTCAGCCAGTCAACACATTTCGATTCGATTTATGGCTATATCTCTAAACGGAACACGTTTTCAACACACGATATAACGTTTTCTACCGAATGCATGTCTTTTCGCATCGTTTTCAGATGAAAAAAGTCAAAAGGGGAGCGTGCACCAACACGATGTCTTGCTCAAATATATATCTATTAATGATAAAAATGTATGCAAAATCTTTACCTGGTGCATGCTCCCCTTCGCAGTTTATTTCTGATTTTGTCCAATTTTAGCGGCTGTCAATTTTGTTTACATATGTTATAAAATCATGCCAAGTACGGTATAGACCTGAACATGAAAGACGGAAATACGGCGTATCGACTTTTTCCTGATTGACATCGTAAGAAAAAAATACAACCAAATCGGCATGGGGTTAATTTGAGTACAATTTAGCAAAGGATATTTATTTTGTATATATGATGGAACTTTAACGAATATTGTCCTTATCAGACAACGTGTAGTGAAAAGGGGGAGGTCGAAGTTGCTGGATCCAGATAAAAAATATATATTAATGAATAAAATATTAAGTTATGAATTATAATACTGTTTGATATTGTGTTACAGTGACTTTACCTAAAACTGCATTCTAAATATCATTTACATAGATGGATTTAAATTGTTCAATATTCTGATATTGAGGTGGCAAGCCAGTTCATTGTTCAATATTTTGATATTAAAAGCAATGTTCCATATTTGCACATTTGGTAAATATAATTCTATTGGTAATTATTTCTTTTTACACACCATGGAGACCAATAATAATTTTGAAATATAATTTACCGGTTTTGATTGGAGATTGCATTGACAAGTTGACGGGAGCTGTATACTGAAATCGTACATGTTTGTCCTTTTTCTTACTGGAGTATGTGATGTACATTTGACACTTTAAAAGTTTGTCATCTTGTCTTAATTGGTGAACCGTTTGCTTTTCACTAGGGTTAGGCTTACATTGTTTTATACTTGTAAATGTTCAGAGAATAAGTCATAGAATTACATTAAGAATTTATCGTGTTTTAGGAACGCACTTTGCAACACACTCTATTGGTGACCAGATAATTTCTTGTATTACGGCATGTTCGATGATACAGACATTATAAGTCGATGCAATTAACAGGAAATTATAAGACTGGTGCCAGTCCTCGGAAGATATCTTTGAATGAATTTTCCACCAGGGCAACCATTGAAATACGAATTGTGAGCTGTGGCCCAATCTGGCTGTCATTTTGGATAATGTACGAATAAGACCTTGTACAACACATTAAACAGAAACAAACATAGAATTGTACCCATCTTGGGAACTTTTTAAGCTTTATTCTAACTCACACAAATAATTTTCTTATATACAATTTTAAAGTTCTTTTATATTTTGTGTGAAATTACTAGTACCACTTTCCTTCGATTGTTTCTCGTTTCTGCTTTCTCCTTCCATCCCTTCTTTCTCACTCTCTTTCCCTCTACCGTTTTCTCCCTTTCTCTCCTTTTTTCAGCTGTCCACTGTCTCCTTTACCCTGCCCACCCCTTCATACAAGTCCTTGAAGTTATGAATTATAAATTGTTCTCCGGTTTCTACTGACCACTGATCATCAAAAACAAAATAATTATACTAGAAATACATTAAATTCTGATTAAATGTGCCAGAAGGAATGTTCAGATGCCATTAATTTTGTAGATCGCAAGGTCAAATCAGTGCCTCCGGGAAAGCTAATAGAGCCAAGTATGGTTCCATTATGCTTGAAATTGATAGAAATATATATGGCCGGTAGTTTTGTACTTATTATGACATGTATTGCAGAGATATTCATGATTATATACATAATGCTTATTTTTGTATAAAAAACTGATAAGCAATAGATGAATATAGTTTTTACCCTTAACTATTTCAGTAATACATGTAATATAATAATTTATACCTTTTCATGGCTGTAGCAGTGAAACAAATTCCTATGTTTTAACAAAATCGTCTGCCTGTTGTTTTGTTCACAAATGCAGTAGAAATCCAAGACAAGCAGTAGAAATACGGAACAAATAGCAGTAGAAATCATGTTCTTTAATGACAATAATACCCCCGGGACAGAGAGAGAACAGAATGATAACAAGATTTTTTTTTCGCATTCTATATCAGAGTAAATCCTAGGCGGAATTGTTTTGTCCTTGCTTCTATACGTTTTTTTTTCTCTCTGATCTCTTAAAAATGTTTTTTTTTAGAAAACTACAAAGGAACTTAAGAACTGATAAAATCCCGATTCCCGGTGCATTTATCTGTATATGGACTGATTCTACATCATTTCAAGTCAGCATGTCCTAAATCCCTGGCTTAAATTATTTATTTCCCGAATTCCGAGCTTAAAATCTTCCAAGCCCGGTTCTTGAAAAGGTCCCTTAAAAATACTATTTGATGTTTCGGTGCATTCCCCAGGACAATGTGGTCAAGAACTCTTCTAGGCTTAGCTTGGAACCCACTGAGTGACCCACTTGGTGAACTTCAGGTGTGCATGTCTGAAGGGATACATGTGTATTTTTCTGGTTCTGCACCTGGGTAGGAATAGGTTCTGCATCATGGTAGGAATGACATTTCAGTAACATGTTCAGTATATGGTACTGACCGTACTGAAAATTATTAGCAAAATATGTTTTAAAAGGCCAACCCAATTTGTCAACAGCTCGTACATATAACCATATACTCTTCAATAGTTTTTTGCAATTTTCTGATTGTTAGAATTTTCGTACATTGTCCATATAATTGACTCCTGATGTTCAAAAAAGAACACACAACCTCAAATATGTGAATAAGGATAATGAGATACTAGTAATATGGA
>MJUU01000017.1:429539-448251 GCA_002080025.1 Modiolus philippinarum | reverse complement strand
TATACTTTGTGTATTATTGTCAACACTATACTTTGTGTATTATTGTCAACAATATACTTTGTCAGGGTTGGCTGGGAAATACCAGTGGTGGTAATTCCCACTGATAATTACCGGGAATTACGGTCCTGGGAAATACTGCTTATTTTCAAAAAGTGGGAAATACTGGGAAATATGAAAAAAACTGACTCAAATCAGGTCCTTTTGACACAAAAATACTCTTAACTATTTGTTTAATTCTATTTTTTTTTAATAATATATCCTTTAAATATGTTAAAATTGTGTTTGAAATACATTTAATTCATTTTTTAATTAAAAAACAGGTGTATTTTTCATATTATTTTAAAATCTAGGTAGTTACAAAAACGTTCCTTTTGAATCAATTTGATGTATTGAAAAATTAAACATACCCAAGCCCATCATTGACATTTATGTTGTTTTAGTAATTAACACTCTCACATTTGACAAATTTTAGTTGTTAAATGAAATATTTATGACAAATACTGGTATCTTACTGAATTTTATTCTTGTTAATAAAACATTAATACAAAGCAAATGCATTTCAAGGTATTACAATAATTACCATTGAATGGAGGTGATGTCTAATACTGATAATTAGAAGACCTTTATTGCTTTACTTGTTTGGAATAGTCATTTGGTAGTGGGAGAAAATGAAATTCCCTATGTATACAAAATTACATAAAGACATATTTGATCTATTTGTTGCACTTTTAACGACAATGTTTTGAAGTTAATCATTTGACAGTATATTTCCCAGTATTGTCCGGGAATTACCAGCATTTCCCGGGAATTCCCAGTATTTCCCACCGTCCTGGGAAATATGAGTATTTCCCGCTTTTTTGCCAACCCTGTACTTTGTATCAGAAACAAAACTTATTTTATTTGTATTAGGCCCTATCAAATTAATTTGTAGATTCTCATCCACCTGTAACAAAAAATCTGGGGATGGGTGGGAGGGTTTTATTTTATATTTTTTACTGATTTTCACTAAAATTGATAGGAATTTAAAGAAAATTTCTGAATAATTAAAATTTTTAAAAAATTGAGCTTAGAAAAATTGGGGCAGGTGGGGATGAGAATCTATGAATTAATTTGATGTTGCCTTACTAATATCTTATTTAAATAATTGAAGTAGCCTTAACAAAACTACATTACATTACGTCCCCTTACCAACACTTTGTTCAGCGATCACCTCTGCTTGTGCCGTGAATTCATCCACGATGTTACCTGTTGTCAGAACAGAGTTACTTCCCTTAGAATCCTCATCCACAATAATATTGTCCATGTTTTCACTTTCATCCTGAAATAAGAAAAAATCTCTTTATCACATGTGATTAATTTCATATAAGAAGGTGTTGTCAATAATTAGATAAACAAATTTCCTTCACTGTACGTCATCAAAACAAGTACACAAATGTAGGTTTAAACTAACATCATCACATATTCATGTAAATTGGGTCCATATTATATATAGATCGGGTGAATCTTCCACATAGTGTGAGAAATTCTGTCCTATGTAGCAAATTTGCCTTTTTTTGTAAACTTCTCAGTTGTGACATCATATTATTCATGGAGGTTTTTATGAAATTCAATTTAAATCTGATGTCGAACAAATTGTAATGTTAGATTTGACAATTAGTTCATGAAGATAATTTCAAATGTTTTTCACACAACCCTGTTTTCTGTTGGGTGTCTTTTAATGTACATGGTAAATATCCAATATAATGTTGAGATAACACATTTTAACACTGACATTTTTATTTTTGTAAATATTAGAAATTTGAAAGTTGCCATTTTGTAAAAGATAACTTTATGGTCTACAATTCAGATCTTCCTCTGTCAGTAAAAGATTCATTAAATTCATCATTAATTAAGATTTCTGAAAAACTAATAACTGCTCCTAGAAGTCCTCCATCTGGTTCATCATTCTGCTTTTTCAAGCACTCTAACAATGGCTGATACAGAGAACATGAAACTTACTATCTATCAATTCATATTGGGCTTTTGTTCTCTATCAGTTTTTAAACATCTTTGAATTTATGGTCTTCACAGTCTGTGCCAAAAACTTTTTCATTCACTAGCCCTGAGGGGCTAGTAAGGTCCCGTGTTGTACTAGCCCGAACTTAATTTCACTAGCCCTTATAGAAGATTCTTTGTTAATAAGGTACAATTTTAACTAGCCCACCGGGCTAGTGACTTCAAATTTTTACTAGCCCGAGATCGATTTTACTAGTCTCGGGCGTAGGGCTAGTGGCTAAAGGCACAGACTGTCTTCAAACTTTTAAATTTTATCGGCACTGACATGACTGAAGAGACATATGTTGTCGAAATGTGCATATGCAGAAACTAAATTCACAGTAACTTCGGTACTTAGTTATTCACAATTTTGTGGTTGACAATTTTGAAATCTTGACAGCAAAGTAGAAGTAACACATGCATTTTGAACAGATTTATCATGATAAGGAGACGAAGTTAATGATATATCAGTTTAATCATGTTAATTACTCCGAATGTCTCCCATATATACAGATACCATGACAAGCATCTCAGTGAAAGGGTATTTGCCAAAAAATACCATGGCTTTTAATTACATGTATATAACCAATCAGAATGCAACTAACTTACATAAGGTGTAATTTTTGTCTAAATTATCAAAATTGAGCATGGTTTATAACTTGCCTCACATACTGTCTGAATGTTCGAACACCCTGAGTGCTATATATGTACTACTACAAAGATTCAAACAGTTGGATAATGGTCACAGGTGGGAAAATGCAAAATATCTACTACTTTGACCAGAGAAATTCTTGCAACTATTTTGTTTCATTCTCTATACAAATAGATTCATGGAGGTGCATTAAAATTGTCTATATACAATGCTATAATTGTTGAATTATCTAATATGCTAACATACCTCAGTTTTTATTTGAAATGAAGCACCATTGTTCCATGTTGTTTCCTCTACAGGACTGACAGGTATATGGGTGTGCTCCATTTCTGTAATGAAATCAAATTATGATATTTTATGACAAGTGCAGGGAATGAACTTAAGTACACACCTAGGCACCTACATTTTTTGTACAGTCGTAAATTTAAAGAGCCTTGAAAAACTAGTACTTCAGTCACCCAGAAATTTTTTTCAACCTACTATATACATGTAAAACTGTGTAATAATCATGATAATGGTCAACAACTACAAGCATTTTCTGAACGTACAGTCCAAATCCTGTTAAATTACTAATGGACTTGATGAATGTTGTTTCAGCAAATTGATGGTTATTTCTGTAGAGCATATGAAATGAAGGAGTGAAAAGATGATTATTCAGTTATTTGGACTTATCAATCCCTGTCATCTACTCTGTATGACTACAACCCGTAGTTACTGTCCTGTTAAATATTTAACTTTAAACATCAATTTCTGTACCAATGTGATTGAATGGAGACACTTCAATTACAATTTTTTGCTTCTAACAATGGTTGGAACTGGTTCGCATCCATGTGCAGTGAATCACTGTGATTTCAGGCCTTGCACAATGCATATTTGGTGTATTAGATCGGAAAATGGTGCATACAGACTAAGTACCACAGTCTGTGCCAAAAACTTTTTTATTCACTAGCCCTGAGGGGCTAGTAAGGTCCCGTGTTGTACTAGCCCGAACTCAATTTAACTAGCCCTTATAGAAGATTCTTTGTTATTAAGGTACAATTTTAACTAGCCCACCGGGCTAGTGACTTCAAAGTTTTACTAGCCCGAGACTGATTTTACTACAGTACAGCCAGAGACTTACCATGATAAATCACTGTGATAGACATATCACCCTGCTTAGTGAAATGTGTATATTTTATTTCCTGTTTGATCTATCAACATGCTTTCTTTTGCATTCAGAGTGATGAATTTTACCACTTGATATGCAAAAGAAATTATATGGATAGATCAATCAGGAAAAAAGATATATTCATTCAAAAATTTAGAGTAATATGTCTATCACAGTGATTTATCATGGTAAGTCTCTGGCTGTACTGTAGTCTCGGGCGTAGGGCTAGTGGCTAAAGGCACAGACTGAGTACCACACTTCTGTTTTACGCAAACATTTTGGCTTCTAATCATGCTAATACAGTCAGGGGTAAAACTTATACAAGTGATCTTTTTTCACTTGAAAGCATGAGAAAAACTTACTTAAATAAGTGATTTGTTACCTCCCTTTACATTTACATAAAATTTCACTTATAGAAGTGAAAAAGTTATTTTCAACCCAAAAATTCTTCAACTTTGAGATACAAAATCTTGATTACTAGATTTTTCCCTGCCCAGCTGATAATTTTCTGTTGATGTTCCAACTTTTTTCTCACTATTTAATTTCAGATGTCTACTACCCAACAATGTTTAATCACTGCCCAAGGCCTTCAAAGTTTGTTCCCTCTGGGACTATCAAAATGGGATTAACCTAAAATTTCTGAGCCATTGTGACCTTAGTTGACCCTGAACTTGTCCTGAAATGAATACATATATGACTAATGCACTACATAGGCTATTTATAACACTCCTGTAGCAAAGCTGTTAAACAAAATTCACGGAAATGACCAAAATAAAGTTTTTCACTTGTATAAGTGAAAAAACAGCAGATCACAAAGGGACATACAGTACAAACAGAGGCATTCAGTTAAAAATCACTCTGGTCCGACAATTTTCACCCTTGTCACCCCAGAATTCACAGGTTTTGTCGGTGTTTGTCCGACAAAATTGTAGGAAAAATTTCACCCAGAAAATTGTCGGTAATTTTCTTTGATGTTGGTTCAACTGATAAATGCCGTTGAAAGTCGGACTTCCACCAGAATTGTCGGAGTTTTAGTGTCCTAATTGTCTCTTCAAAAGTGTTAGGCTAACATCAAGAGGAAAAAATAAACTCAATGACAACCGGGTTTCATGTGACTTCCCTATCAAAATCGTATTTCTGAACATATTAATAAATGCCACAAAAAAAAAAAAGAAAATTGGATGGCTTCGACGAAACATATACCTATGGAAAATATCTCCTGAATTTCCATTTGACCGAGAAAAGTGGGTTAAAGACGTCTAATTTCAAAACGTAGATTATCATAATGACATGATAGAATGTTCGGGTTGCACGAAATCGAAGCATGGAATTTCTATTTTTATGACCAATGAAAATACAGTTTAGCGGATTCCCCTTAAAAATAGGCTCGCACGTATTGTTTGTGACAAAAATAGGAGCCAAGGACGTGGTCTCTTCCAAAATTCGCCGAGGCATTATTTCAATGTATCTTATCAAAAATGAACTTTTACACTATTGGAAACTTCTTTCGGATAAAACACTTTTATGAAGATGTTAGCATAAAAAAATTAGAAAAGTTCACCGTCTGTTGAGCGTGACATCGTGTAAAAAATAACAAATGCTTTAATGGAATGTTAAGTAATTCTTGGAACTGAATATTCACTGAAATATTCCCTGCAAGGATATGTGAATATTGATTTTCTCTGAAGCTATTTTTCGTGTGATTTTTTTTTTTAATTCAAAGTTATTAATAGCGTGCTATTTATAGGTCGTCACTCACTAAGATTAACCTTGACCTAACAAAACCAAATTACGCAATTTTAAGGCTGATATTCGTGCAAATTATTTAATAGGTAACAAATTATTTTATATAATATGATCTTTTAACAACTTTGAGTTCTGAGAGTCACATATAATTCACGATGTTCATGCCAAGTATAAGTTATTTTCTGCCATACGCATAATATTTTCTAAAAATATCATCTCGATATTCCGATGATTTGAAATATGAAAAGAAAGCTTTTCCAAAATAATTAACTGCACTTAGAGATACATGTAATTACTTCGTATACACAAGCAGATAAATGTTGACAAGTACAATTAATATGATTAACAACAGCAGGTGAGTTAATCCTCTGTTTATTAGTTTCTTGGACATCCGTGAATGTCATTGAATGTCGGGTTTGTTGTCGGACATTCACCCCGTTTCACACACAATTCACCGACGTTGGATTTGAGTGATTTTCAACTGAATGCCTCTGTTTGTACTGTAACTCTAACTCCTAAATAATTCACCCACACAAGTGAAAAAAGTGACTTGTATAAGTTGTACCCCTGACTGTAATAGGTTGAAGTTTTTAAAGTCTTTCTGACTTGTATTTAGTGTTTGATTCCCTTCACATTCCACATACATGGGTAGACATTTTTTTCTGGCAGGTGAAGTCCAGGGATTTTAAAGATTTTTAAAGCCCAAGAGCAGCTCTATAAATGAAAAGCCCTCTTGATGTAATGAAAGTATGAAATTAACATTATATGCTTATTATTCTTAATTAAGATATTGATCAATTTTTATAAGCCAAATAACAAATTTGTTGAAAATACATGTACTAACAGTAAGTTTACTGTCCTTGTCTTAAGCCTAAACAAAAATTAGTTGTTTCCGGTTGACCGACCAACCCTAGTCTAGTCTGACCCAATTCTACCACATGCAATGCCCCCCGCATCGGGCTAACAGATTTTTTCCACCCCTGACATATCCATCTAACTATTTTTTCTAACCAATCAAATATCTTTAAACTCATGAAGATAACTGGTCCTGTTTAGCAGTCAAGTTCATGAGTGTCAAAACAATCATACATGTCAACCAACAACTAAATTTCCACAACCATGATCTATTTTCAACCGAAACAATTTTGTTACAACAATTTTTGTTACAATACTGCATTTCCAAAAATAGTAATGGTGCATTATACAAAACCCCATGTTTCAAGGGGCATAACTCAAGACCCCTTGCACCTCTGAACCTAAAATCAAAATTGGTGCAAGTTTTCTGGTAAACAACATACATTTACATACCAAGTTTGAAGACTGTACAATATTTCGTTCTCAAATTATCAGTCTGAAACCATTGGGGGAAGGACAAACGAACAGACACACAAGGGAATCACATTATACCTCGCCACTACATGTGCAATGTGGCAGGGTATAAAAATAGGGTTGATTCAATAAATGTGTCCCACCCGACAGTGTGATGTTGTGACTGATTTGTTGATGTTTCTATTTAAACAACTGACAGTTTCTTTGTAAAAAGATGATAAAATGCAACATTGTGTATGAATCTACACAGTGTTTAGTCTGTGTTTGCTTTAACAAAGAAGCTGATAAAAAGATAAACACGTCACAAACACAAAGTAGGGACAGAATTGGTTCTAAGGGCAACTTGAAAATGAATAAGTCACAACCCTCAAGACCTTCTCCTAAACAACAGTGCCACTAAATTATTTAATTCAATACTTCAAGAATTTCAATTCTAGATAAGAATAATATATGTCTTACGGACAGCATGAATGGAATTTAGTGTGAAAATCCTGAACTTATTACATTTTAATTTATGTGACTTTCTTCTTGACGGCCTTACATACTAAAGAGCCAACACAATGAGGCCACAATAGTTCCGCAACAATTCCATTTTCAATAATCAGTCCATGTAGAGTCACATTATAAGGCTGACATCCACAATCATATCTATCTCTATCTATCGATCTCTACGCTGAATAATTAGTTATCAGTCCAAAACCAGGACTTTGAGTTCTCCTTGTTAGCCGTACATTAGGTTGCAACTATCAATGTTTTACTATGTTTTTTAACGACAAACCATTTATGAAAGAGATCCACCATTCGTAAATTTTCACAGGGACAAAAACGAAACTGAAGCTCTAAACATAACTTTAAAAAATGACATTTACAGAACGTTCGGTCTATTAAAAGCCTATCTTCCGCGAAACATGTAACATTTCTTTAAGAATCAAAACAGCTTAGAACACTCCCCGTTTTACGACGAAAATACAGGAAGCTCATCAAAACAAAGCGGTGTTGGTAGTTCGTCATATAGATAGAAGAAATAATGGTTTTGAGAAAATAATCGGACACTCCTTCACAATTTTTGTGCTTTGTTAAATGTTCTTTTCTTAGTTATCATTACAATATGCCTCTGTTATTCACCTGTTTCACAAAATTTGTCTTTAAGTCGTGTTTGTTTTGTTTGCTAAGTCCATCTCGGAAATTTGGGGCGAAGTTAATAATCCTTGAGAAATGATTGGTCAAAACGGAAGGTCAAGGTTGTGAAAATATTTGTGTTTTTTTTTTCCTTTGAATAAAAATGATTGATTTGGTTCACACTAGAAAGAAAACATTTTGGATTATATTTTGTACTCCGATTGATAAATTTTAGTAAAATTATATTCTCAATTTTTTTTGGAGTTTTCTGCTTTTTCTAATTGAAGAGTCGAACACGGAATAGATATGAAAACAGGTGCTTGTCATGTCAAATGTTGTATTTGTCACTGTAGGGACAACTCAGTTTGACAGTTTGATTCGAACTGTCACTCAACAAGATATTTACAAGGTTAAGTGTTTGTCACAACTTCAACTACTCGCCACTTGACATAAAAAAAAAAAAAAAAAAACAACACAGAGCAGTGCCAGTGAGCCATGATGAACATTCCACCTCTAGATCTACCAAATATGTTAGAATTCCAGCTTACACATAAAACTCGAATATAAAAATTTCAGAGTGCTAAAAAAACTTAACCTATTAATTGCAATAAACATTGAAGGTTCAGTCCGCAATGCAATTCAAGCATATGTCAAGTTTCACTTCTTTCAGTGATGGTCCTACAGTCTGAAATTCCGAAGGTTTAATAGTCTGAAAAGTCCGAAGGTCCAATAGTCTGAAGGGTACATATCAACGAAATAAATCGAAACGAAGACGATTCAAAAAGAAACCTGATCGAAACAAAATCAAAATTTAACTGTGAAATTAAATAAAAATTAATTTCTTTAGGGTTTTATTGATTTTAGGGTAACATTTCAGTTAATGATTAAGATTCTGACATTTATAGACTCAAAATTCAGACTTAAAATGAAAAAAAAAAACCTTTAGTTTAAACTCTGATGAACAGTCAGGGGTGCAACTTAAATAAGTTATCACCAAAATCACTTAAATGAGTTACTATGAATTACTGACTTTCTTTAAATAACTTATACCAGTTATGAAGCAATAACCTATATGAGTTACTGTTTTGTTAATCAAGGGACATTACTCTGCTGATAACTTCATTCAGTTATTGAAGTCTTTTTTACATTATATTCAGTTTTGTTGGAATTCTTACTTATTGGTCACAATTAAGTTTATTATTACACATGTATTAAGTAGTTCAAATTGACCTCAATCTAATTATGGCCTGTTTAATTGATTTTGATGAACCATTTCAAAGATAATTGAGATTTAATTTCCCAAGGGTCCAATCTTTATAGGGGTTGGCGCATGTATTTCCTCTCTTTGCGCATTTATAATTGTTGGGTAATTACACAGTAAAGATTCTAAACCATATGGGAAAAACTATTGTTTGTTTGAGAAAAATCTTTATCATAAAGAAATTTGTAATCTAAGTTGGACATTTACAAGAAATCAACACTTGATAACTTAAATAAGTTATTGCTGAAAATACATGATCACTCAATTCAGTTACACAAAAGTACTTCATTTGATAACTTGAATAGGTTACACCCCTGACTGATGAATTTCGACTTTCTGAAACTCAATTTTTTTTACTTTAAAAGTTTAAACTCTTTTCTTAATTTTCAAACATGTCAAAAGACAAAATTTTAGAGTGCAAAACAGTCAAAAATTTGAGTTTGAAAAAGTAGAAATTTTTAGTTTGAAAAAGTTGAAAACTTGACTTTTGAACTGGAAATTTTAAGTTTGAAAATGTCAAAATTTTGTTTTTGTCTTTTGTTTTTGTGCATATTTTTATCACACATTAATTGTATGCAGTTTAACATAAATCGTATGCGATTAACTCCTGTTTTGGTAAACTTTTTAATACCATTTTGAATAATAGATTAGACAAATTTCTCAATGACAGAGGTATAATAAACCAATGTCAAATTGGTTTCACTAGAAAATCAAGAACATCGGATCATATATTTGTTTTAAAGACTTTAATAGATAATTACACTTCCAAAAAAGGTGGTAAATTATATGCATGTTTTATAGACTTTAAAAAAAGCTTTTGATACTGTCATACATACAGGTATTCATTATAAACTTTTGAAAAATGGTATTTCTAGAATTTTTTATGCTATAATTAAAAATATGTATGAAAAGAGTATATGTTATGTGTTAAATTAGGAAATAAATTAACCTCATCATTTGAATCTTATATCACATGTATATAGGAGTTAAACAAGGGGGTGCACTGAGACCCAAGTTATTCAACTTGTTTATAAATGATCTACCAGATATGTTTGCATCATCCTCAAATCCAGTTTTTGTTAATAATTATAGAGTAGATTGTCTCATGTTTGCAGATGATATTGTGTTACTCTCTGAGTCAAAAGAAGGTCTACATTGCACAGAATGGATATGTTGAAGTATTATTGTTCGGAATGGTGTTTAAATGTTGACTTATCAAAAACCAAAGTTCTCATTTTCAACAAACCTGGCAAATTTATAAATTATCTTATATATTTTGATGAAGATTTAGCAGTCAGAGATCCAACTGGATAAAGTGAAACCATTTCACTTACTAAAATCAATTTTATTTACCTGAAGCAGTAAAAATTATGTTTACCTCTACCAGTAAAAACTTTTTAGCTCGCCAGGACGAATGTCCAGAGAGCTATTGTCATACCGTCTGCGTCGTCGGCGTCGTCAGTAAAAACTTTAACCTTGCTTGTGGAATGGAGACCTTAAGAGATGGGATGTTGATATTTAGTATGTGGCTTCCTTGTGATGAGAGCTTTCTTGTGGTACCATATTTGTAGACTTATTGACCTTGACCTTGCGCTTAGGGCAATTTTTAAAAAACTTTAACCTTGCCTCTAGATAGCAGGCTTTAAGTGGTAGGGTGTTTATATTTGGTATGTGACTTCCTTATGATGAGAGCTTTCTAATGGTACCATATTTGTAGACATTTTGACCTTGACCTTTCCCTAAGGGCAATTTTTGAAAAACTTTAACCTTGCCCCTAGAAGGTAGGCTTTTAGTGGTAGGGTGTTCATATTTGGTATGTAACTTTCTTATGATGAGAGCTTTCTAGCGGTACCATATTTGCGGACATTTTGACCTTGACCTTTTCCTGAGGGCAATTTTTGAAAAACTTTTAACCTTGCCTGTAGAAAGTAGGCTTTTAGTGGTAGGGTGTTCATATTTGGTATGTAACTTTCTTATGATGAGAGCTTTCTAGCGGTACCATATTTGTACTATTTGTAGACATTTTGACCTTGACCTTTTCCTTAGGGCAATTTTTGAAAAACTTTAACCTTGCCTCTAGAAGGTAGGCTTTCAGTGGTAGGGTGTTCATATTTGGTATGTAACTTCCTTATGATGAGAGCTTTCTAATGGTACCACATTTGTAGACATTTTGACCTTGAGGCCTGGGGGCAATTTTTGAAAAACTTTAACCTTGCTTATAGAATTTAGTTGTTTAGTGGTAGGGTGTTCATATTTGGTATGTGACTGTTTTGTGATGAGAGCTTTCTAATGGTGCCATATTTGTTGACATTATGACCTTGACCTTGCCCTGAGGGCAATTTTTAAAAAACTTTAACAGTGTTTCTAGAATGTTGACATTTAGTGGTAAGGTATTCAATTTCGGTATATGACTTCCTTATGATGATAGCTTTCTGATGGCACCATATTTTTAGACATTTTGACCTTGACCTTGCCCTTAGGGCATTTTTTTTAAAAAACTTTAAGCTTGCTTCTAGAAGTTAAGTGTTTAGTTATAGGGTGTTTATATTTTGTTTGTGACTTCCCTATAGTGAGAGCTTTCTGGTAGTACCATTGTTGTAGACATTTTGACCTTGACATGACCCTGGGGCAATTTGAAAAAAAAACAAAAAAACTTGAACCCTGTTTATAGAAGTTATTCTTTTAGTGATAGGGAGATCCTGTTTGACAATGTTTGACATGTGGCTTTCTTATGTCACATTTAAGGTATTTATCACATTACAATTACAAAAATGTATAACCTACAAACTAATCGTGCATTGCGGTTACTCTTATCCCCGGCGAGCTATGTTGTCTTCTGACAACTCTTGTTACTTATACAAGTAAGCTTTGAAATATGCAGTATATTTATTCCAAACCGGGCTTTCCCTATTACAGGCTTACTATTCACCCTATCAGACAACATGAAACCAAATTACAAGCATCATCATGTGATAAATCTTGATGTGATAATGATGCAAGTTGTAGACCACTTAATTCAATATTAACAGCTGTTAAAAGTCCCAAAGGACTAATCTTTGGCTAGCTTGGGCCTCAAGAGAAACATTGTGCCCCTAATCAATGTTTACTTAAAAGATAAGATAAGAAATGAAACTTTCATAAAAAATTATTAATTATGCTATGAAAATTTATATAATGAGACACTGAAGAGAGAAAACCTCTGCACTTTATCTAAATTTACTTGTACAAGTAAATAAATTTTATCCTGATTTAATTTACTTCTTTAAGTAAAAATAATTAACCTAAGCTGGTGAAAAGTTTAACTTTATGCAGTAGGACCCCTGACTGTTTAGTAGAATGTGTCAGTCATTATAAATATTTAGGCATTACCTTTACCAGTAGTGGTAAAACTTCAAACATGTAAAGTAGAACTACACAAAAATAGCTATGAAAGCATGTTTTAAACTTCAAAGTTGCTTATCTTCAACTAACCCGAGTATATCAACTTTGTTGAATCTTTATGACCNAGTTTGACAGTTTAATTCGAACTCTCACTCAACAAGATATTTACAAGGTTAAGTGTTTGCTACAACTTCAACTACTCGCCACTTGAAATAAAAAAAAAAGAAAAAAAAAAAACAAAAAACAACACAAAGCAGTGCCAGTGAGCCATGAATGGCATGATGAACATTCCACCTCTAGATCTACCAAATATGTTAGAATTCCAGCTTACACATAAAACTCGAATATAAAAAATTCAGAGTGCTAAAAAAACTTAACCTATTAATTGCAATAAACATTGAAGTTTCAGTCCGAAATGCAATTCAAGCATATGTCAAGTTTCACTTCTTTCAGTGATGGTCCTACAGTCTGAAATTCCGAAGGTTTAATAGTCTGAAAAGTCCGAAGGTCCAATAGTCTGAAGGGTACATATCAACAAAATAAATCGAAACGAAGAAGATTCAAAAAGAAACCTGATCGAAACGAAATCAAAATTTAACTGTGAAATTAAATAAAAATTAATTTCTTTAGGGTTTTATTGATTTTAGGGTAACGTTTCAGTTAATGATTAAGATTCTGACATTTATAGACTCAAAATTCAGACTTAAAATGAAAAAAAAACCTTTAGTTTAAACTCTGATGAATTTCGACTTTCTGAACATGCTGAAACTCAATTTTTTTTTACTTTGAAAGTTTAAACTTTTTTCTTAATTTTCAAAAGATAAAATTTTAGAGTGCAAAACAGTCAAAAATTTGAGTTTGAAAAAGCAGAGATTTTGAGTTTGAAAAAGTAGAAATTTTTAGTTTGAAAAAGTTGAAAACTTAACTTTTAAACTCGAAATTTTGAGTTTGAAAATGTCAAAATTTTGTTTTTGTCTTTTGTTTTTGTGCATATTTTTATCACACATTAATTGTATGCAGTTTAACATAAATCAGTGCGAATAACTCCTGTATTGGTAAACTTTTTAATACCATTTTGAATAATAGATTAGACAAATTTCTCAATGTCAGAGGTATAATAAACCAATGTCAAATTGGTTTCACTAGAAAATCAAGAACATCGGATCATATATTTGTTTTAAAGACTTTAATAGATAATTACACTTCCAAAAAAGGTGGTAAATTATATGCATGTTTTATAGACTTTAAAAAAAGCTTTTGATACTGTCATACATACAGGTATTCATTATAAACTTTTGAAAAATGGTATTTCTAGAATTTTTTATGCTATAATTAAAAATATGTATGAAAAGAGTATGTTATGTGTTAAATTAGGAAATAAATTAATCTCATCATTTGAATCTTATATCACATGTATATAGGAGTTAAACAAGGGGTGCACTGAGCCCCAAGTTATTCAACTTGTTTATAAATGATCTAGCAGATATGTTTGCATCATCCTCAAATCCAGTTTTTGTTAATAATTATAGAGTAGATTGTCTCATGTTTGCAGATGATATTGTGTTACTCTCTGAGACAAAAGAAGGTCTACATTACACAGAATGGATATGTTGAAGTATTATTGTTCGGAATGGTGTTTAAATGTTGACTTATCAAAAACCAAAGTTCTCATTTTCAACAAACCTGGCAAATTTATAAATCATCTTATATATTTTGATGAAGATTTAGCAGTCAGAGATCCAACTGGATAAAGTGAAACCATTTCACCTACTAAAGTCAATTTTATTTACCTGAAGCAGTAAAAATTATGTTTACCTCTACCAGTAAAAACTTTTTAGCTCGCCGGGACGAATGTCCAGAGAGCTATTGTCATACCCCGGCGTCGGCGTCGTCAGCAAAAACTTTAACCTTGCTTGTGGAATGGAGACCTTAAGAGATGGGATGTTGATATTTAGTATGTGGCTTCCTTGTGATGAGAGCTTTCTTGTGGTACCATATTTGTAGACTTATTGACCTTGACCTTGCCCTTAGGGCAATTTTTAAAAAACTTTAACCTTGCCTCTAGAAGGCAGGCTTTTAGTGGTAGGGTGTTTATTATATTTGGTATGTGACTTCCTTATGATGAGAGCTTTCTAATGGTACCATATTTGTAGACATTTTGACCTTGACCTTTCCCTAAGGGCGATTTTTGAAAAACTTTAACCTTGCCTCTAGAAGGTAGGCTTTTAGTGGTAGGGTGTTCATATTTGGTATGTAACTTTCTTATGATGAGAGCTTTCTAGTGGTACCATATTTGCAGACATTTTGACCTTGACCTTTCCCTGAGGGCAATTTTTGAAAAACTTTAACCTTGCCTGTAGAAAGTAGGCTTTTAGTGGTAGGATGTTCATATTTGGTATGTAACTTTCTTATGATGAGAGCTTTTCAGCGGTACCATATTTGTAGACATTTTGACCTTGACCTTTCCCTGAGGGCAATTTTTGAAAAACTTTAACCTTGCCTCTAGAAGGTAGGCTTTCAGTGGTAGGTTGTTCATATTTGGTATGTAACTTCCTTATGATGAGAGCTTTCTAATGGTACCACATTTATAGACATTTTGACCTTGACCTTTCCCTGGGGGCAATTTTTGAAAAACTTTAAACTTGCTTATAGAATTTAGTTGTTTAGTGGTAGGGTGTTCATATTTGGTATGTGACTGTTTTGTGATGAGAGCTCTTTAATGGTGCCATATTTGTTGACATTATGACCTTGACCTTGCCCTGAGGGCAATTTTTTAAAAACGTTAACAGTGTTTCTAGAATGTTGACATTTAGTGGTAAGGTATTCAATTTCGGTATATGACTTCCTTATGATGATAGCTTTCTGATGGTACCATATTTTTAGACATTTTGACCTTGAACTTGCCCTTAGGGCATTTTTTTTTTAAAACTTTAAGCTTTCTTCTAGAAGTTAAGTGTTTAGTTATAGGGTGTTTATATTTTGTTTGTGACTTCCCTATGGTGAGAGCTTTCTGGTAGTACCATTGTTGTAGACATTTTGACCTTGACATGACCCTGGTGCAATTTGAAAAAAAAAAACTTGAACCCTGTTTATAGAAGTTATTCTTTTAGTGATAGGGAGTTCCTGTTTGACATGTGGCTTTCTTATATCACATTTAAGGTATTTATCACATACAATTACAAAAATAACCTACAAATTAATTGTGCATTGCGGTTACTCTTATCCCCGGCGAGCTATGTTGTCTTCTGACAACTCTTGTTACTTATACAAGTAAGCTTTGAAATATGCAGTATATTTATTCCAAAACGGGCTTTCCCTATTACAGGCTTACTATTCACCCTATCAGACCACATGAAACCAAATTACAAGCATCATCATGTGATAAATCTTGATGTGATAATGGTGCAAGTTGTAGACCACTTAATTCAATATTAACAGCTGTTAAAAGTCCCAAAGGACTAATCTTTGGCTAGCTTGGGCCTCAAGAGAAACATTGTGCCCCTAATCAATGTTTACTTAAAAGGTAAGATAAGAAATGAAACTTTCATAAAAAATTATTAATTATGCTATGAAAATTTATATAATGAGACACTGAAGGGAGAAAACCTCTTCACTTTATCTAAATTTACTTGTACAAGTAAATAAATTTTATCCTGATTTTATTTACTTCTTTAAGTAAAAATAATTAAACTAAGCTGGTGAAAAGTTTAACTTTATGCAGTGGGACCCCTGACTGTTAAGTAGAATGTGTCAGTCATTATAAATATTTAGGCATTACCTTTACCAGTAGTGGAAAACTTCAAACATGAAAAGTAGAACTACACAAAAAAAGCTATGAAAGCATGTTTTAAACTTCAAAGTTGCTTATCTTCAACTAGCCCGAGTATATCAACTTTGTTGAATCTTTATGACCCATATAGTAAAACCTATATTGATGTATGTAAGTGAAATATTGGGAATGTTCAACACAGATTCAGCAAATTGCAAAAAAGAAAGTAATTATTTCTTAGAAAAAATATACTTTAATGATAGAACAGTCACATGTTAAATTTCTGAAACATATACTTGGTTTTGAAAAAAAAGCTAGTAACATAGCAGTTATGTCTGAACTTGGAGGCTATCCTCTATATTTCTCCAAAATTATATCTATTTTAAAGTATTGTCGTGATAGGTTAGAATCATTACATGAGGGACTTTTGTTCGAAACATATTCATGTAGCAAAATGCTGCACTCTGATAAAATCAAAACATGGTATTCAAGTGTTATGTTTATTATGAATGAATTAAAAATACCATACATGCCAAATTTACACATGAAGATTGGAAATTTAACAAATAGCTTAAAAAGACTGTTACGTGACATTTCCTTGAATATTGGTTTAAGCTAAAACTAGAAACACAAGAATCTAAAAAGGGTAAACTTGATACTTATTTTTTAATCCAAAACTGTTTTGAACGAGAAAAGAATTTAGATCTCAAACAATTAAATTTAAGACAAGCCATATGCAAATTAAGAATCAGTGCACATCCTTTGAGAATAGAGTGCGGCAGATACAAAAACATTGAGCATTCAGAAAGACTTTGTATATATTGTTCAATGGGTAAAGTTGAAGATGAGCAACATTTTTTAACAGAATGTAATTTATATAATATCGAAAAAAGAAAATTTTTTTCCTGTTTAGAGAAACTCTGTGTTAACTTTAGTGCAATGAATGATCGTTCAAAATTTATTTGGATTTTTTCAAATGAGAATTCTGATGTTCTGGACCTTCTTGGAACTTATATCCAAGAGTGTCTTGAGATTAGATGCCAACATGGTTGACTTATATATATATATATATGTGTGTGTGTGTGTGTGTGTGTATATTTATATTTGTACTTGTATTATCCCTGCTTGGCTCTTGCCTGACCGTTGAAAATATTATTATATAGTTATCAGTTTGTTAAAATCGTTATACATATATATGTTCTCCTGTTCCTTGTCAATTTTGTATGTTTGTGTACCTGAAATGGAAGCTAATCATTGTATGAAATTTGTATGCCCCTTGTGGGACCATTAATTGGAATAAACAATCTATGCAGTGAATCAATGTTATCTAAGAATGAATTGACAAACCAAATTTTGTCCATGTGTAACGGGTGCATCAATGCTTCATTGCCCTTCGCCCAATTAGCACGCAAAACCACATAAAACCGGGTTCTCTGTATTTTAGTAAACTCACCTGCCATCTTTCTGTTGCCATCACAATTTAGCTCTTTTCATGTAGCCCCTTACAGCACAAGTTGCAAATGTCTTTTAGACAAAATGTCTACATTTTTTTCTATCTTGGTTTACATTGGGTCATTTTTGGACTAACAGACCTTCGGACTTTAGGAACCTCAGACTATCGGCCCTTCAGACTAATTGGTTTCACAAGACTATTGGACCTTCGGACTATTGGCCCTTCAGACTATTGGTGTGTAACCCTTTTTTCTCTGCACCTGTAGATATGAGCTTCCCCCATGACGTCACAGGTTGTAAAATTTACCTTGGATGGCAAAATATCATAGTCACTGATTAGGGTCATAAAAATGTCATTTTCAATTAAGTAGTAA
The DNA here is from genome assembly GCA_002080025.1 of Modiolus philippinarum. Taxonomy (NCBI): domain Eukaryota; kingdom Metazoa; phylum Mollusca; class Bivalvia; order Mytilida; family Modiolidae; genus Modiolus; species Modiolus philippinarum. The sequence continues at coordinate 429,987 of MJUU01000017.1, read as the reverse complement.
GAATATATTATTGAGATAAATTGATAATTCCTTTTGATCTCAATTAGGGAATGTTTACACTTTTACAGGATGTAAAAATTTGCAGCTTCTTATTTCCAATGTGTATAATAATCTTATTTGCAAGTCATATGAAATTTTCGAAAATGACACATTATGACCTGGTTTTTGTAAACTTTCATGTTTCTGTACAAATACAAGTAACCTACCAGATACTCTACATACAAATGACATAGCTACATGTATAGTAATGATAGAGGTAAATAACTTGGTCTTTGTTCAGGTAATTTACCAGATACACTACATAGCTACATGTGTAGTAATGATACAGGTAAATCAATTGGCCTTTCTTTGGGTAATCTACCAGATACACTACATAACTACATGTATAGTAATGGTACAGGTAAATCACTTGGTCTTTGTTCAGGTAATCTACCAAATACACTACATA
>MJUU01000017.1:407909-425753 GCA_002080025.1 Modiolus philippinarum | reverse complement strand
CTACATGTATAGTAATGATACAGGTAAATCACTTGGTCTTTGTTCAGGTAATCTACCAGATACACTACATAGCTACATGTATAGTAATGATACAGGTAAATCACTTGGTATTTGTTCAGGTAATCTACCAGATACACTACATAGCTACATGTATAGTAATGATACAGGTAAATCACTTGGTCTTTGTTCAGGTAATCTACCAGATACACTACATAGCTACATGTATAGTAATGATACAGGTAAATCACTTGGTCTTTGTACAGGAAATCTACCAAATACACTACATAGGTACATGTATAGATATGGTACAGGTAAATCACTTGGTCTTTCTTCAGGTAATCTACCAGGTATACCACATAGTTCATAGCTATATTAATTGTTTAGTTACACCACCTTGTCCTTGTTCAAGTACCGGTAATCTTCCTAGTATAGTATACAGTTATAGTAATTATATATGCAATTTACTTTATTAAGTTTATTGTTATTATAATTATACAGACTGGTCCACTATAAATTCACTTGTTTAATTGTATTATAAGGTAAAAATTAAGTTTATCAGAAAGATCAGACTCTAAACTGAACAAACACTCCTCTCTAGAACGTCACATGATGGCTACAGTGTTGCACAAAACACCTTTTAAACATGACCACATATAAGCAGCAAGGGAAATCAATGAAAGATTTGTTCAGATTATGACAAGTCAGATAACTAAATTTATATTCAATGTTTATCCTAGGTTAGAATGACAAAAATGGGGGGTAGAGGACTAGTGTTCGTGCCGAACCTTCATATGAAATAAGGATAATACTAAATTACTAAGCAGAATTGTCAAGAGCTGAACAGCCGAAATCCAATGGGCAAAAGGACAAAACAGGTCCAAAACCACCAAAAAAATGTCAACCACAATGGTTAACTTCCATGATTTAACCCTACTGCTGGCTTTTGCTAGTGCTGGTACCAAGACCAGCTTGATTAATACCTGGTTGTTTACAAAAAGCAGATAGTTTACCTATACAAATGTTATAGCTTTGGTATAACCACTTCAACATTGTATATGTTGTGTACAAGTTGTAATTTTGTACAAATTATAATTTGTACAAAAATTTTGTACAAATTATAATTAGTATTTTCAGTTTGTACAAATTACAATTTGTACAAAATTAGCTTGTACAAATTATAATTTGTACAAAATTAGCCCAAAAATCACTTTCAACTTGTACAAATCTTACATCATTTGCTTAACTTTGTTTCAAATGATAAAATTAATGAAAATATGTTTAGCAAATGATGAAATTAATAATGATGAAATTAAAGAAATGTTTTATTTTAATGTAAGAGAGCACATCGGAAAATATCACGAAATTTTGAATGATTAATTTCTTTTAAGGTAGTTTGTCACCTTTGAATGAAAGTAATGAGAATTTCATTAAATGAATTTGTAGGACTTGAAAAAAATAACAGGTTCATGCGCTTGATTTTGAGATACAAGTACAAAATACTTGACATTTTATGATATGGAGCAAAGGTTGCAACTACCTTAATAAAATGGCAAGTTATGAACCATGACAATAAATATTACACACATGAACGTTATGTTATTTGTACAGACAAACTTCCATAGCTCCAACATTGTTGGAAGGGATTGATGAAAGCTGTTTGAGTAAAAGGCACTTCAAACTATCAAGTTGGAATTATACTTGACACTTAACATTTAAAGGCTACAATGTTTCTGAAACATCCATAGGATGCAAAAACTGAAAATACAGATATTTTAAATATTTCTGTTTGAAAAGAATCTTGTTGCAGCACATATTCGCACTGCTTCATTATAAATAAAAAGCAAAATAAGAGGAACTTCAGTTACGATTGTCAAATGATCTTTGAATTGATGTAGTTGTCATACACGGAATTTTCAGGAATTTGTTGAAAGCAATCGAGTTGAACACAGTTCTGTATTGCTCTGATAATAATATTCATGCATAAAATGTCGTTCTACAAAATTGTGAAATTGTCTAACTTGCTCTATTATATCAAAATAAAACATATTTTCATTGATTTCATCACAATTTGTACAAAATTACAACTTGTACACAACATATATAAGCCTTCTGTTAGCTGCTTGCAAGTACAAATGTAGTCAATTTCTTGATCCTGACCATTAATTCAATCAACTAAGCCAAATTAAAAAAATTTTTAGCCATTAAATGTATTTATTATATAGATCGCGGTGAAAGATTGAGATTTCCCAGTGAAAGAAAAGTGATAATTAACTGTGAAATTATTTTCCATAATTTCACTCTAGGAAGTGACGTCACAATAGACATTGTCAATGTTGTTGTTCAGTAAACGTCACAGCGGATTAATCTTGAAAACGTAGTTCATGAAATGAATCATTAACGAAACCATCAAATATGCGTGGAGATCTATGTAATAAAAACTATAACTAATCCTTGATTCTGATTATCGAAAATATTCAACTCATGATCGAAAAACGCTGTAATTCACTCATGCACTCCGCGCATTCGTGAATTACTGCGTTATTCGATCATTCGTTGAATATTTTGCGATAATCAGAATCTTTGATTAGTTATAGTATAAGTAACATGAACATATTTTCACATTATCATGATTATCAATACTACAGCTGAAATATACTGTTGAAATTGATCCAGGTCTCTTGTTCTGTTACTATTCTAATCTCTTTGTTTTGTATAAAAATTTTCACAGTATATATTCATGATATTTAGATATTTTTTTAATTCCAGATTTTGAAGTCTAAAGGTTATACCAAATTATTATTACAAGTAGGACGATGTGAATTTGAACCATCAACAGTGACATCTGTTGGAGGATTTGAAGTGGAGTTTTATCGTTACAAACCATCACTAGAGGAAGATATAGGTCAGGCTTCACTGATCATAAGTCATGCAGGTATGTACATGATGTATGTGTTTCATAAAAGGGAATAATACAATCTAACACCATTGAAAGTGCAAGATCGAGAAATCCCAGACACCCAAGGGTAGGGATTTCAATATTTCTCTGACGAGGCTTGCCGAGTCAGAGAATTATTGAAATTTTACCCGAGGGTGTCTGAGATTTCTTTATTTTGCATTTGCAACGGTGTTTGATTGTTTTTCTCACAAAATACAAGTTTCTGTATAACGAGACTCTAGTTGGCGTCCGCCACGTCTAAGCAACTTACTATGATGTTAATTAGGTCATAATGTATTTCCGCATGTGAAATTCTTATCTCACTTGTGGTTGAGACAAGGATATCTCAAATGGCTAAAAATAGGTACTGGTTTGTCTTAAATGTGACAATGATTGTTCTAGAGCTTGCATCTGTTTGATGGACTGTGATAAAATAAAAAGGATAACAGGAAAAACCTACAATGGCTGAAAAACACAATCACATGTTACAGTGTACCGAGGAACTCCACAAAAAAAGGACAAATGTAAACAATGATAGGAACTTGGGGACAGCTGGACTTGGTACTTGCATCCAGCGGCAGAGTTACAATGTTAACTGGTTTATGGGTACTCAAACCTCCCCTTTCTCTGTACAATTTCCCTATAGTTAATAAACATACGAATAAGACCCAATACCATAGAGCTCTGGGACTAAGTTCAGTATTTGTTCTGCATGTGATGAATGTTTTATTTTATATTTTAGGAGATACAAACAGTCTCTTTTAGCTCCAGGAGTATGAGGAATTAGTTAGGCCAAGACAAGTTATTTCTGTGTTTGGCGTCAGGGTGCGCATTGAAAAAAGGTGTGATTTTAGGAAAAAACAAGGGATATTTTTCGTTTTTCCGATTAAAATCCAGATTTTTTGTGTTTCTCTGCCATCGTTGATTTTTTTGTGCACCTAATATACCATCACTTGAATGATTCTAGCCTAGCTTCGATTAATAAGACAACATATATATACTACTACTAGAAACTTAAAAAAAAACCCTGAATAAACTGAAATGGGGTCAACGGAATTGACTTTTAATGTACATAATTCACATCAAAATTTGTTGATTTCAAAAATTTCCTCCTTGTTTTTTATTTTGTTTTTGTTTGTTTGCCTCCCACCTGCCTACATTTCAAAAATAAAGTTGAAGCCAAACAGAATTAAATTGGTTTGGCCTTATGAGGTATATGCGACATTTACATTTTAGGAACCCATACCTGTCTTGTATTTAATATGTTACATTTAGGAGCTGGCATTCCTATGGAAGATGTTGGAGTAAGTGTAACTTTTACATTTAAGGAGCTGGCATCTATCATGAAGCTTTTGTGAGTAAGTTTATGAGATGTAGGTAATATTTTACATTTTAGGAGCAGGGAGCTGTCTGGAAGCTCTTGGAGCCAATAAACCATTGCTTGTTGTTATTAATGATGGGTTAATGGATAATCACCAGTTAGAGTTAGCCCATCAACTGAAGAAAGATCAACATATAGAGTACTGTACATGTAGGTATGTGTATTAATGGTAAATTAATTTTCTAGGCCCCTATGAATGGAAGATTTTGGAGGCATATAGCTTTTGGTCTGTCTGTTTTTCTGTTTGTTTCCCTGCAAATGTTTAACATTGGGTATATTATTTAAATGGTGATTGATGTAGATTTCATATTTTGCATGCATATTCCTTGTGGTACTAAAGATCTTTCGGATGGTACCAGAATATTTGACCTCATGACCTTGGCGTTTCCATGTGATTATCTGATAAAATTTCACTGCAGATATGAAATTTTATTTGTTTAACTATTCCTCATCTGATTTTCGGCCAGGTTGCACAGAGTGCAAATCCGGCTTATAGTATGGTGAATGTCGGGCAGGCAGGCGGGAGGGCGTTGGGTGGCTGGCGTCTGGCGGGGAAAATAGGATACCTATTTTGTGAAATCAACTCCTCCTACAGTTTTCAACCAAGATCTTTGAAACTTTAGAGAATGTTTCTATATATAGTGAAGATGTGCACCTGACTTTATGGAATTGTTTCACTAGATTTTCCCCATTTTTCTGGACTTTGGAACTTAGACATTTGTTATCGACATTTTCAACAAAGGGTACCTATTTTGTGAAATCAACTCCTCCTACAGTTTTCAACCTACATTTTTGAAACTTCACAAAATGTTTCTATATATATTGTAGATGTGCACCTTCCTTTTTTGGAATTATTTTGAAAATTATTTCCTAGTTTTACGGACTTTGGAACTTTATCACCTCTTACTTTTGAAACTTCACAGAATGTTTCTATATATTTTGAAGGTGTGCATCTGACTTTATGGAATTATTTCCAGTATTTTTTCATATTTTTCCAGACCTTTTAACTTAGTTATTTTTTATCAATATTTTCAACATATTCTATACACAGACCCATTAGGGAACCTATAAAACAACACTTCATAGCTAGAAGCACCAAAACGCAACCCGGCCATTTGAGTCTTTGACCCATTCTTTTTTTATTTTGTAACTATTCCTCAGTTGATTTTTTTTATTTTCCCAAATTTAATGGTGTGATATTGTGTAGTGTATAAGGGTCTCTAAGTCTAGTCATGTGACATTGAGATTTCACAAGATCATGTGCAATTCCAAAATGCCCCCTGCAAAAACATAATGATTATGATATTACAAGTTTTGTTTGAAATGTCATATATTTTGGTGCAAAATACAACTTGCTTGGTATAATATATGTACTCAGAAGTTTTTTTTAAATTAAACGAGATTTACAGACTTCATAGTTTATAATGGTTGTATCATGAATGGTTTATAATGTTTATAATAGTTTATAATGGTTGTATATATCTACAGAATTTGTACTGAAAAAGATCTTTTAAACATATAGTAATATTCAAAAGAGTTTCTTCATTAAATACTTTGACATTTGGAATATGGTATTTGGTATATATCTAACAAAATAAATATTCTTTATTTCAAGAAGGTAACACAGTTAACAATAGTTGCTAATCTCCCCTGTGGCCTTCAAAAGTCATATAGAACAAATAAAACAAAATTGCAAAAACAAACAAACATATTCATATATTTATACAAAGTACAAGAACACTTATTATTATACCCCCCACTTGAAAAGTGGGGGGTAAATAGTGATGGGGGTGTCTGTCCGTCCGTTACACATGGGGTACCCATCTCTTAACCGCTACTCCTCCTGAACCACTGAATAGATTTTCATAAAACTTTAAACAGTCTTTGTGACATAATGTAGATATGCACCTCCTATTTCAGAATTTGATTTCATTGATTTTTGGGGTTTCCCACAGCCAAACATGGACTTTGCCATTACATTACATGTACACATGGGGGTACCCATCTCTTATCCGCTACTCCTCCTGAACCACTGAATAGATTTTCATGAAACTTAAACACAGTCTTTGTGACATAATGCAGATGTGCACCTCCTATTTCAGAATTTCATTTGATTGATTTTTGGGGTTTCCCATAGCCAAACATGGACTTTGCCATTACATTACATATACACATGGGGGTACCCATCTCTTATCCGCTACTCATCCTGAACCACTGAATAGATTTTCATGAAACTTTAACACAGTCTTCAGGGAATATGCTTTATTTTTTTTTCTCCAGGAGCCAGCTGGGCTACTACTACTGATAGAGTTAGGGGCCCAACTTAAATTTAGGAGCCCAACTTTACAAGGAGACAACCCTAGGCTAACTTGTGGTGACTTAAAGATGATGAACAAAAATAAAAGCGTTGATCTGTTTCTTTTTTAACCGTGTATTTGTAGAGACTCTGTCATGTGAATTTACTCCATATCCCTTATTTGATTAATTTTCATTTTCTTTTGTTGATATAGACTGAAGGCCTTGAAAGTAATTTTTTGTTGGTTTTTTTTTGTGTCTGATGTCTCTGCATCTTTGTGCTTCCAATGTTGTCATTGCCTTTGGATTATTAGATTAACTGATTGGATGATTCTCACTTTATCAGCTTATATGTTTTGGTTTGTGGTTTTCAAGCAGTTTTTTTTTATTTGCACTTAAAAGACATAAATTGGTCACAAAATTGCCATCTGCAAAACTCAAATAAAATTCCACTGTATTTTTAGTTTTATATAGAAATCAGAAAATAAGGAAGTGATTGAAATTAAATTTCATTTAATGAACCAGTCACTGGTGAAGTCCAAAAGGTTGAAAAACACATCATCTTCATCCTCTGAATATCCTTGAAATATTCAAGTTTTTCCTCGTTTGGTTGACTTTCAGGTTCACTGACATCACATGTTTACAAGGTATAAATAGCTTTAAACCGGAAATTGCTATTAATATTTCCTCCAGAATTGGAGAACTCACAGCTAAAAATCAATACACGGTTTTATTTAATAATTTTTAAGAATGGACACATCGACTAGCGTTTCGGTACATTTCGTTCGTAAAAACCCCTTTACCCTTTAAACAAAAACACAACATCAAAATCTATATGAAAGAAGAAGGGAAAACTACGTCATTATAAACTGGCTATTCCATTTGTTCCCTTCACTCCCTATCACGCAAATAATGGAAAAGCCAAACATTATGCGTTATCGACTTCCTGTCTCGTCGTTCGAAAGTTGTCGGATTTTATTACATGAGGACTATGAAAAACTCAAAGCATTACACAGTGTAATTTATATTTTATTAGATAGTCTGGAAAAAATTAGTTATATTTAGCACATCTCACGAAAAAAGTCCAACTTGACCAGGAATTTTTTGGTCGCCAGTTGGGCGACAGGGACATAAAACAAAAGTCGCCCACCATAAATTTTGGTCGCATTTGCGACTGGGCGACTGTTAATCTTAATCCCTGGTCTTTGTGACATAATGCAGATGTTCACCTCCTATTTCAGAATTTGATTTGATTGATTTTTGGGGTTTCCCATAGCCAAACATGGACTTTGCCATTACATTACATGTACACATGGGGGTACCCATCTCTTATCCGCTACTCCTCCTGAACCACTGAACAGATTTTTATGAAACTTTAACACAGTCTTTGTAACAGAATATGGATGTGCACCTCCTATTTCAGAATTTGATTTAATTGATTTTTGGGGTTTCCAATAGCAAAACATGGACTTTGACAGTACATTACAAGTGGGTACCCATCTCTTATCCACTACTCCTCTTTAACCACTGAATAGTTTTTCATGAAACTTTGACATGGTCTTTGTGACATAATGTAGATTTGCATCTTCTAATTTAGAATTTGATTTGATTGATTATCAAATGGTGGAGCGGGGGGTATATATCAGTGAGCTTTGCTCACAGTTTTTAGCTCACCTGGCCACAGGCCATGTGAGCTTTTGCCATCACTTGGCGTCCGTCGTCCGGGGTCCATCGTCTGTCCGTTAACTTTTATTCAAAAATATTCTCCTCTGAAACTACTGGGCCAATACTTACCAAACTTGGCCTGAATCATCACCAGGGTATGCACCTTCAAGTTTGTGATTTTTATGTCCGTAGACCAAACAACATGGCCGCTGTTACTAAAAATAGAACATAGGGGTTAATTGCTGTTTTTGGCAAATAACTTCAAAACCATTGCAGGTATCAAAAATCTGACATGTTGTAGAATTGTTCAGAATGACAAGATCTATCTGCCCTGCAATTTTGAAGAAAATCGGAAAAACCGTCTTAGAGTAAAAGCCCTTTTTCCGTAAAATTTTCAAAATTTATGCATTTTTTATTTTTTATTTCAAAGAGGTGAAGTGTAAATTTGAAAAATGTTGAGCATATCAAGATCTACATACTCTGAAATTTTGGAGAAAATCAAACTGCCTGTGTTGTAGTTTTTTCACCAAAAAAAAAATCAATGCCATATGGTTATGGGTTATTTCCCTTTAAATTCTGCTTTCAAATCTTATTTGGTTTACTTTTCTGTTTTAAATCTTAGAGAAATTCCCTGCAATCACTTTATTAGAAATAATTATTTGTTACATAATCAAGAGCAAAAAAGTGTTTTTGTACAAATTTTTACATTTTTTTGCAAAAATACTTTCATAAACTATACTTATTTCACAATTTAATAATAATTGTATATATGTGTATATAGTTAGTTATACTAGTTATGATTGTATGCCCACAATGCAAACATCCTTGTCAGTTAATATTGAAGTTGCCTCTTAGCTTCAATGCCTGTATAACTTTACAGCTGACCTGCATGGCTATGCCATGGTGATTTTCAAAATGGCCGCCAAAAAAGGCGGGAAAATTCAGCATTGTCCGATTTCAGTGAAATTTGGTTTCCAAAATAGATATCGATATTGCGATTTCAAAACCTGTGTTGAAAATTGTTCGTTGACCGCCATTTTAAAATGGCCACCACAAAAGGCGGGAAAATTCAACATTGTCCGATTTTAATGAAATTTGGTTTCTAATAGGTTTTGATGTTGCATCTTTCAACATTGATGTTAAAAATTGTTCGTGGACCGCCATTTTCAAAATGGCCGCCAAAAAAGGCGGGAAAATTCAACATTGTCCGATTTCAATAAAATTTGGTTTCCAAATAGGTATTGATGTTGCGACTTCAAAACTGATGTTAAGAATTGTTCGTTGACCGCCATTTTCAAAATGGCCGCTAAAAAAGGCGGGAAAATTCAATATTGTCTTGATTTCAATGAAATTTGGTTTCTTAATAGGTATTGATGTCGCAACTTTAAAACTAATGTTAAAAATTATTTGTTGACTGCCATTTTCAAAATGGCCACCTAAACAGGCAAGAAATTTCAGCATTGTCCTATTTCAATGAATTTTTTTTGTCCAAATAGATATTGATGTTGCATCTTCAAAACTGATGTTGAAAATTGTTCAATGGCCGCCATTTACAAAATGACGTCTCGATTTCAAAACTGGTGTCAAAAGTGGTCCTTAGCAAGAACATTTTTTGTCAAAAAATCCCAACATAGAAATGTAGTAAAACATGATCAGACTTTAAATACTGTTCAAGATATTGGTGGTGTTCGAGGTACTTAAGTTTGAGACTGAAGATCAACTGTATAACTTACAATGTTACCATGATTGTGGCATCTGAAAGCCAGGTGAGCGATACAGGCTCCTGAGAGCCTCAGTCTCATGAACGGTACATGTGACAGGAAAGAAGTAGATTCGGTAAGGCCACATTTTGGCCCCAAAATTGAAGAAAAGGTAAGAAAGATCTGCAGAGGTTTTTGAACTCGGTTATGTCTGCTTTATTCACCAAAATTATTAAGGGGAGATAATTGGTCTTTAATTATTTTGTGGGAGAAAGGGGAGGACGAACCTTGTCAGTGCATGTTCTCCAAAACCGCTGTTAAGATTTGGATGAAATGATAAAAAGTTGCAGTACACCACCTGAACATGTGCATGATGTAATATGTTTGCTGTCCAAAATTTTGAAGGAAAATAATTGAGGAATCTTTAAAAAAGGCTGAAAAGGCCAGATTTTCGGAACTGTTTTGGCACATTTAATATTGGCCAACAATGTGTACACTGGGGAGCTCTATATATATTGTGTAAAATGTAAAATTACAGCTCATATGTAAATATTTTGAGTGTACACATAGTTGGCCAGCCTTCCGTTTCAATCAAAAACCCATACAAAAATGGCGAAAATTCCACAATGTTGAAAATTTTGCCTTTTTGGGCTAATTTTTCAGCGTTATTTCAATAATCCCAGTAGTACTTTTTATACTCCAGTCTTTGACGGGATGTATTATGGTATACAGGTGTCTGTCCATCCATTTGTCCTTCCGCACATCGTACTCTTACTTGAGAATGCTTTAATCATTTTTCTTGAAACTTTGCAGGGTTGTTGGATGTGATGGAAGAAAGCAACCTATCATTTTATTTTGTTGGTGGATTTTTCATTCCAGGGATATTGGACATTGATTATTTCAAAAAAGATTAAAATTGCAATTTCCATCCACACGTTGTACTCTAACTAGAGAACACTTTGATCATTTTTCTTGAAACTTTGCAGGGTTGTTGAGTATGATGGAAGAAAGCTACCTATCGTTTGATTTTTTTCAGTGGATTTTTCGTTCCAGAGTTATTGGACTTGATTATTTCAAAAATAAAAAAATTGCAATTTCTGTGCACATGACAAAGTCTAACTAGAGCACGCTTTGGTAATTTTTTCTGAAACTTTGCACGATTGGAAATTTCCTCAGGAGCACCCTGAAAGAAACCTATCAAAATCCCATAATTAAAAAATTTACAGCCAAATATGTGAAAACATCAATATTAACCTTTATAGCCCGTTTTTAGCTCACCTGGCCAAAGGCCATGTGAGCTTTTGCCATCACTCGGCGTCCGTCCATCTGATAACTTTTATTCAAAGATCTTTTCCTCTGAAACAACTGGGCCAATACTAACCAAACTTGGCCTGAATCATCACCAGGGTATGCTCTTTCAAGTTTGTGATTTTTATGTCCGTAGACCAAACAACATGGCTGCTGTTACTAAAAATAGAACATAGGGGTAAATTGCTGTTTTTTGCAAATTACTCAAAAACCATTACAGATATCAAAATTCTGACAGAAATAAAAATGATCAGCATGATGAGATCTACCTGTCCTGCAATTTTTGAGAATATCCGTTAACCTGTCTTGGAGTTATTGTCCCTTTTCCGTAAAATTTTCAGTTTTCGTTACTTCTGGTCTTATATATTGAAACTGATAGAAGATAGAAGTGAAGTTTATCTAACAAAAATGGTCAGCATAGTAAGATCTACATGTCCTGCAATTTTGAAGAAAATGTTACAACCCACATAGGAGTTATTGCTGCTTTTTCTTTGATTTTTCACAATTTTTGAATGTTTTTACTTTTATTTCAAAAACTGTTTTAGATAAAGGTTAAATGTGAATTGCAAAAGTGTTGAGGTTTTCCAGAACTACAATTTCTACATATATCCAGCAGGTTCACATCTCATGCAAGATGGCCTCCAGCAGGAAGATAGTTTAACATAGGACCCTATGGGAAATGCATTCAAAGATCTTCTCCTCTGAAACCACTGAGCCAATGGGGACAAAATTTTGTCACAATAGTCCTTGGGTGGTCCCCTTTAAAGTTTGTGAATTTTACGTTCTTACCTAATCCAAGATAGCTGCCAGCGTGGAACATAGTTTTAAAATAGGGACTCTATGGGAAATGCATTCTAATGTCTTCTCCTCTGAACCTACTGAGCCAATTGGAACCAAACTTGGTTACAATTGTCTTTGGGTGATCCCTTCCAAAGTTTGTGATTTTTAGTTTGTACCTCATCCAAGAATGAAAATGTAACATCTGCTAAACTGATTTATAGTATGAATGGGTGGTCTATAGGTGACAACGAATAAAACCAGTGACCAGGTGAGCGATACAGGCTCAGAAACTGAGCCTGTATCGCTCACCTGACAAAAATGCTTCTATGCCATATATTATTTTTAAACATTATTTTTATATGACCGCAAAAATTTTTGCGGTCCTATATTGGTATGGTGCTGTTGTCTTCGTCATCGTCACTGTTGGCGTCGTTGTCGTCGTCGTCTGTAGACACTTTTGTTTTTGGTCAATAACTTTTATTCCAGTAAATCAATCCTTATGAAATGTTAACTACAAAAGGAAGGCTTGCAGTAGTTTTGGTCATTGTGACCCCACCCGTTTTTAAAAAAGGGGCCAAATAAGGGTTAAATTGGGTGTTTTCACATATTTGTCTATAGAATCTTTATTATTAATTGGATTTTGATGGGGTTTCTTTCAGTGTGCTCCTGAGGAAATTTCCAATCGGTATTATGCCAACGGATTTCACGTAGCATGTACCGTTCCCGAGATAAATGGGGCCCAAAAGGGGCGAATCCAAAAAAAAATTATTTNNNGCAGTGTTTCTGTTGTGTGGCATAACCTTTGCCTTAGTGCACGGAGGATGAAATGACGTTGTTTGCCATAGAGAAACAGAGGGACACAAACGTAGTGCTCGACTTTGGACTCAAAATGCTGAAATTCTGTTTTCATTATTCACAGTAACTTCGGTGTTTTAATTGTTATTTGTAGCTGAGCACAACCTACCATTCTCAGTAGCTTGCACTGATGAGACTTAAGTTGTCGAAATGCCCATATGTAGATAGTAAATTTACAGTGACTTCGTCATTGAGTTATTTAATNGGCCAAATTGCTAATTTGCAGATTTCCTAAAATTTTTATTTTTCATCGGATTTTGATGGGATTTTTTTCTTTAGATTCCTCTTGATATCAGCTTTCAGTAGTATGCCAAAGGATTTGTCGTAGCTTATACCGTTTTCGACCTATAAGGGGTCGAAGGGCCAAAACTGGAAACTTGCAGATTCCATGAAATTTTTAGTTTTCGACGGATTTCGATGGGATTTTTTTCTTTGGATTCCACATGATATAAGCTTTCAGTATTATGAGCTTCGTTTTCGAGCTATAAGGGGTCAAAGAGGAACCATAAAGAGTCATAAGGAATAATTTTTCATTTTCCCTAGTTTGTGTCCAGCTAATTACTCGGTCATTCCCCTTATTGTGTCCATGCAATTATTGTGTCAAGCTCTTTAGTATGTCCACACTCACTTTCAATTACACTTGTTCAAATTTCAGTGGTCGACATGCTGCGGTCGTATCATGCTGTGCTCGGCGTAGCCCTTTATTGGGTTATAATTTTAGCTATGTTCTCCATTGGCACATATGTTATTTGTAAGATCCTATTGAAATGAGAAATCTTTGCAAAAGACCTTATATACATCATTCCAATACAGTTAAGTTCAATTTGCGTCAATAGTTTCAGAGCAGGCGATGAAAAGATATTTCCCTTTGGCTCCAATGTTGAACTATTTTATGCTCTGGTGGTCATGTTTTTAGTCGAATCAAAATGAAACAAGCTTATTTTGTAAAGGATCTCCCATGCATCATCCCTGTGAAGTTTGGTCGAGTTTGCTTCAATGGCTTCAGTGGAGAAGATGAAAATGTGATTTTATCCAAAGGGTCCAATGTTAAACCAAAGTTCTGCACTTGGGGCCATGTTTTTTTTTTGTCTGGACGGAATGAAATGAGCAATCTTTGTAAGGACCTTTGGTACATTATTTCTGTATATTTCGGTTGAATTTGCTTCATTGGTTTCTGAGGAGAAGATGAAAATGTGATTTTTCCCATAGGGTCCTATGTTAAAACCCAAGTTCCGTGCTGGCAGTCATGTTTTTTTGTCGGAGTGGAATGAAATGAGCTATCTTTGTAAAGGACCTTCCATACATCATTCCTGTAAAGTTTGGTTGAATTTGCTTTGGTGGTTTCAAGGGAGAAAATGAAAATTTGGTGTTTTCCCATAAGGTCCTATGTTAAACTTAAGTTCTGCGCTGGCGACCATGTTTTTTGTCGGATTGGAATGAAATGAGCAATCTTTGTAAAGGACCTTCCATAAATCATTCCTGTAATGTTTGGTTGAATTTGCTAGTGTGGTTTCAGAGAAGAAAATGAAAATGTGATTTTCCCATAGGGTCCAATGTTGATCTATGTTATGTGCTGGCGGCCATGTTTTTTAGCGGATCGGAACAAAATGAGAATTCTTTGTTAAGGCCCTGTAGTACATCATCCCTGTAAAGGGTTGAATTTGCTTCTGTTGTTCAGAGGAGAAGATGATAATGTGAATTTTCCCATACAGTCCAATGTTAAACCTGTTCTGCGCTGGCGGCCATGTTTTTTGTCGGATTGGAAAGACATAAGCAATCTTTGTAAATGACCTTCCATACATCATTCCTGTAAAGTTTGGTTGAATTTGCTTTAGTGGTTTCAGAGAACACGATGAAAATGTGATTTTCCCGAAGGGTCGAATGTTAATCTGTGTTCCGTGCTGGCAGCCATGTTTTTTATTGGATCGGAGCAATCTTTGTTAAGGACCTTTAGTACATCATTCCTGGTTGAATTTGCTTAAGCAGTTTCAGAGGAGAAGAAGTAAATTTTCATCTTTACATTTATGTGATTTTCCCATCGGGTCCAATGTTAAATCTGTGTTCCGTGATGGCGCCCATCTTTTTTAGCGGATTGAGACGAACGAAATGAGCAATTTTCGTAAAGGACCTTCCATTCATCATTCCTGTAAGGTTTGGTTGAATATGCTTCTGTGGTTTCAGAGGAGATGAAAATGTGATTTTTCCCATAGGGTCCAATGTTAAACCTAAGTTCCGCACTGGCGGCCATGTTTTTTTGTCGGATAAGAAGGAAATGAGCAATCTTTGTAAAGGACGTTCCATACATCATTCCTGTAAAGTTTGGTTGTACTTGCTTTGGTGGTTTCAGAGTAGAAGATGAAAATGTGATTTTCCCATAGGGTCCATGCAATGTTAATCTGTGTTCAATGCTGGCGGCCATAATATTGTTTTTAGCAGATCGGAATGAAATGAGCAATCTTTGTTAAGGAACTTTGGTACATTATTCCTGTAAAGTTTGGTTGAATTTGCTTCAGCAGTTTCAGAGGAGAAGTTGAATATGTGAAAAGTTTAACGGACAGAAAACGGACGCCAAGTGATGGCAAAAGTTCACACTGACCCTTCGGGTCAGGTGAGCTAAAAAGGGACGGCCAACATGACCAAAACCAAACCCATCCTTCATTTTTTGCCAAGAAACATTGTGTTAAAATTAACTTGAATGCAAGTTATTGACAAAAAGCAAAAATGTCTAATAACAACAGCGCCATGCCATTATACAACCTCAATTTTTTTGCGATTGTATAAAAACTTAACATAGGCACTAGACCATGTAATTAAGGTTTAAAGTCAAAAGCCATGTGAATAACTTATACCAACATATACACTAAATATCATTTATGTTTCATATATATAGACTGAAAAACTCAGATCAGCCTAATTATTGAGAAACTTGACTTATTAGAGCTGTCGCCAATGGCAGCTAGTTAAACACCCCGCTAATTGAACCCTGAATCAATATGGCGAATGTAAATTTTAAGTAAGTGTGGACACAGTGCAAATGTAGATAAAATACAAGTATGGACACAATGATAAACCTCCCCCCTTTTTTCCAGAAAATATTCAAAGATGTATTATCTCCCCTTCAAAATTTCAGACAGAAACTGTATAACTTCAAGCACATCTTCAGTTGGTATACTACAACTTTGTAACATGTCATCAATATCCAAGTACGCGTTTCGGAGAACATGGGATGACAAGGTTCACTCCCCCTTTTTTTTCCAGAAAATATTCAAAGACAAATTATCTCCCCTTCAAAATTTCAGACAGCAGCCATATTATTTCATGCACATCTTCAGGTGGTGTACTCACAACTCTGTAACATTTTATCAAAATCCAAGTAGCGGTTTGGAGAATATGTGCTGACAAAGTTCCCCTCTTTTTTCCAGAAAATATTCATTGATGAATTATCTCCCCTTCAAAATTTTGGGCAGCAACCATATTACCTTATGCACATGTTTAGGCTCTGGCCTGACTGTTGAAAATATTATTGTATAGTTATCAGTCTAGTTATAATGGTAATATTATTATACATATATATGTTCTCGTGTTCCTTGTCTAATTTTGTATGTATGTGTACCCGAAATGAAAGATAATCATTGTATGAAATTTATAAGCCCCTTGTGATACCATTAACTTCGGTATTTAGTCATTTGGAATAAACAATCTTATTTCTTATTGTTCAGGTGGTGTACTACATATAGTCTCTAACATTGTTTCCAGTTTATCACGCATATTTCTCACATCAAGATAGTTGAATTTTCACAGTTAAAAGTTCGAGGTTTACCTGAGAACTTTAAAATGTGAAAATTTGACTATCGAGAATTGAGAAATTATTGTGAGAAACCGGAAAACAATGTTAGAGATTGTTTCTCTAATTTCTACTCAATTTATTTGAAGTAAAGCGATCTCTGTAGTCTCCAGTCTCAAGTATGCCACCATATGTGTATCATTCCGCCATTCATTAAAAGGGGTGTTAAATATAATATTTTTGATAAAATGTCATATTATCAATTGAGTTATCTTAGTCATAAAAATGCAAAAACCATTTCGCTAGACAATGAGGCAGACCTGTGTTTATTTCATCAACATCCTGTTGCACTATTTCTAGAAACTGACACGAGACATTTACATGATTGACCAATCGCCTACCGAGATCAAATATCCAAACATGTTGATTATTATTGCGATAACCAATCTGTCAGGAGGTGTTTAAATTTTCTAGAAATTAGAGAAAACTGTGTAACATTTCATCCAAATCCAAGCAGCAGTTTTGGAGAACATGTGCTGACAAGGTTCATACTCCCTCTTTTTCCATAGATAATAATAAGAAAATATCTAAAGATCAATTATC
The DNA here is from genome assembly GCA_002080025.1 of Modiolus philippinarum. Classification (NCBI taxonomy): domain Eukaryota; kingdom Metazoa; phylum Mollusca; class Bivalvia; order Mytilida; family Modiolidae; genus Modiolus; species Modiolus philippinarum. Next base: position 408,447 of record MJUU01000017.1, on the reverse strand, counting down.
TCCCCTTAATAAGTCGGGGTATATTGTTTTACCACTGTATGTCCATCCGTAATTCCGTCCCATTTCTGACAAGCTGTTATTCCGGATAACTCCTCCCACAATATTAATGATACATTTGTTTTACTTTACAGTGATAAGGCATGGATTGAAGATGTGTATATTGTCATGGTTTAGATTTTGGCCAAAATTTGTGATTTTGAGGGGTAGTTGAATTTGGCAATTTTATCGAAATGTGTATTCTGGAATTCTTATTCCGGATAACAAATAAAGCTACATTTATTTTACTTTGCACAGTGATTAGGCATGGATAGAAGATGTGCATATTGTCATGGTTTAGATTTTGGCCAAAATTTGTGATTTTGAGGGGTAGTTGAACTTTGCCATTTTATCAAAATGTGTGTTCTGGAACTGCTGTTCCGGAAAACACCTCCAATAGTATTAAGTCAAAGTTATATCAAGTGCCTAGAAGTGGGATGTCCATGTTTTATATCCAACTGCGGGGGCATCATATGTGTCTTACAGACACAAACAGAGTAGC